>JAZKJV010001414.1:1007231-1162891 GCA_037367405.1 Ottelia alismoides | reverse complement strand
TCAAAGAATATTTTCTCGTCCTCTCTTAACTCACTTAAAATGGCCCGGTAGTAGTGCAATGTGCCTACCACCCAAAAGATCAAGGTTTCAAACCCTCTTGTGGGGGTTTGCGTTTGGTAGTTGACAGCCAGCATAAAAAATAGTGGATCTTTCAACATGGATTTTGTTGGAGAAAGGAATAGAATGGTGTCATTATTGAGACCCTAGGGCTCTCTTATATAAGAGAAAAGCCTGGGTAAATTACTTGGGAGGTACATGAAAGAAATAGAAATAAGAAATAAATACAAAGAGCCATAAATATCTCAACACTCCCCCTCAAGCTGGAGCATTCTATCAAGCTCAGCTTGGAATGGCATCTCTAAAAAGGGCCTCTAGCAAGGGCCTCAATGAAAATATCAATTGTCTGATTTCCAGTAGAAACATGGGAAGAGGATATGAGACCCTTCTGGATCATGTCTATGGTATAAGTGGCAATCGACCTCTATATGTTTCGTTCATTCATGAGATGCAGGATTATGGCAATAAAGAGTTGCTTGATTGTCACATAAAAGTGACATGGGAAGAGAAACATCAACAGCAAGACCAGTCAAGACCGATCTAACCCACATCATAACTGTACTCCCTGTGTCATGGCCCTGTACTCAGATTCTACACTGGATCTAACAACCACAGTCTGCTTCTTGCTTTTCCATGACACGAGAGAGTTCCCAACAAAAATAGCAAAGGCATAAGTGGACTTTCTGTCTCTAGGCATCCTGCATAAACTGCATCTGCACAAGTTATCACCTCAAGATCATATAGAACGCATCCGTATGAACCTTTCTGAGATGCTCCATGAACTGGCTCACCTTGCTCACAACAAAGGATATGCATGGCCTGGTAATGGTATTGATAGCATATAGGAGCTTCCCAACAAGCTCCTTGTATCTCCTTTTATCTACCTCCTCAGTGTCATCTTCATATAATCTCATGCTTGGATCCACAAGGGTAGTAGCAGGCCTGCACCATATCATACATGTCTCTAGTAGAAGATCAGTCACAAACTTCTTCTGGGTCATCACAAGACCACGCTGATTCCTGACAAACTCTAATCTAAGGAAGTATCGAAGATTGCCAAGGTCCTTGGTCACAAATTGTTGACCTAGGAACTCCTTGACCGCCCGAATGGCCTGCTCGTCATCACCCGTGATAATAATATCATCAACTTAGACAAGAACAGCAACAGTACCTCTCTGTGTCCTCTAAACAAAAAACGAGTGATCCGTAGTGGACCGTGCAAACCTCTGGTGCTCTATCAACTCTAAAAGTTTTTGGTACCAAGCTCTCAGACTCTGCTTCAAGCCGTAAATCGCCTTGTGGAGCCTACACACCATCTGAGACTCCTACTCAGCAGCAAACCCTGATGGTTACTGCATATAAACCTCCTCCTGTAGATCTCCATATAGAAACGCATTCTCCACATCAAGTTAGTAAAGAGGCCAGTCTCATGAAACAGCAATTGATAGAAGAATGCGTAATGCCGAATGTTTGGCCACTGGAGAGAAGGTATCCTGACAATCCACACCAAAAGTTTGGGTGAACCCACGTGCTACAAGCCTTGCCTTGTAGCGATCCACTTTGCCATATGTCCATTGCTTCACCGTAAAGATCCATTTGCACCCACAACAGAGGCACCTGGAGGAGCAGAAACAACACTCCAAATACCACGAGATTGCAAAGCGGTCATCTCCTCCTCCATGACAAGTAGCCAACTGTTATTCTGTATGGCCTCATGATATATTCATGGGATAGTAACAGTTGAGAGTCCCATAACAAGCCCCATGTACTGCTCTGAAATATGGTCCATAGAAACATGCGTAGCTATAGGATAAGTGACAGTTACGATGCGGCTTCCTCAAGGCGATAGGTACATCGACGTCATCAGCCTCTCTATTATCTGGTACCAGCTCCTCCTGTATAGTATCTTGTGAAACAAGCATATCACCATTGCCATCAGTAGAAACAATGTGTTCATTACATACCTGAGGCGTGTTGGATGATGGGGAAGGCGCATGAGCAGAGGGGCGAGTAGAGGACCTGCGAATGTAAAACCGTGGTAGGAACTGTGTCAGGGTAGACGAAGGTAGAGGTGGTGGAGAAGGTGGAGGTGACTGAGACTCAACATGGGGAGTTTTTCGTGGAGATAACGGAGGTGGAACAAAGACATCCTCACCAGCGTCAGCATTAGACAACATGTCACATGTAGAAGAAAAATACATAATAGAGTCAAAAAATGTGACATCAGCACTCACATAATATTTTCTCCCTACAGGATCAAAACATCTATACCCTTTTTAGGTACGAGAATAACCAACGAACATACATTTAACAGCTCTAGGAGAGAG
Source organism: Ottelia alismoides (assembly GCA_037367405.1). Taxonomy (NCBI): domain Eukaryota; kingdom Viridiplantae; phylum Streptophyta; class Magnoliopsida; order Alismatales; family Hydrocharitaceae; genus Ottelia; species Ottelia alismoides. The sequence goes on along the minus strand of JAZKJV010001414.1, from coordinate 1,160,507 downwards.
CTTGTCAAGACCCGGAGTAAAATTGTGGACAAATGCCACAGACCCAAAGACCCCTGAGAGTAAGAGAGAATAGGTCCTTCTCGGAAAATGCAATCAAGAAAGTGACATTTTCTCCAAGGATAGTAGAAGGCATGTGGTTCACCAAGGAACATGCAGTGAGAATCGCATCACCCCAGAACGAATGAGGAGCTCGACTCAGAATCAAAAGAGTCCTCGTGACAACCAAAAGATGACAGTGCTTGCGTTCAGCAACACCATTTTGTTGCGAAGTGTAAGCACAAGAAGTCTGATAAACAATACCAAAACTCCAATTTATTGTCAGTACGAATAAACTTCACATTAGCAGAAAAATATTCTTGATCTAAATAAGAAATGATTTAATAACAGAACCAGCTTCAGACTTATTCTATAACAAGAAAACCCAAGACAATCAAGAGAAATCATCTACAGTAACCATATAGAACCGATGTCCCTGATGATATTGCTCGGATATCGACTGATATCGCCAATATATATATATATATATATATATATATATATTAATGATATTACTTTGTAAGCTTGATTTCACTACTTATTTTGCTACTCCTAGTATTAGATAGAACACATTGTGAATTATACTCTTGTAAACGAGACCCCCGTCTGATAGAGTATGGTGAGACAGGGAGATGCATACGACGATTCTTCAATTGGTAGATTTCGTCCTCTTTATAATAGAGATGAAAAAAAGTCTAATGCTGATCAAGTTAGAATCACATGTCTAGAACATATCTCAGCAATCAACAATCAACATTAACAACCAGCGATATGTACGATATAATGTGTATTAGTGTTAAATACACCTCATTCTTGCATATAAATATGTATTGCATATTATTTATTATTTTAATAACCAGGATGATCTTAATTCGTTAAAAATGCTTTTGCGCCCTTTTCAAACTTCCCATTGATATCGTCAATATATCCCGATATTTCCTTTTCCGAACAGACCGATACGATATCGATATTTTGAACTTTGTCCACCACCAAGTCTGCTTTTAACCTGAAACTCCTCCCTTAGACTCGCCAAACATCTCTTTAACTATCCTTCCAATATAAGACTATCGTTTCCCACATCTTATTTGCACTTACGTTAATATCCCAAGATAAGTCTTCTAAAACCTTCTCCTTGAAGCTGGATTGCTTCAATTGAAGATTCTAACATTTAGTTCAAATGATCTTGGGAACCTTCCTCTTCTTTGTCAACCTTTTTATTTGCATATCCATGATTAGCAAGTGATGTTAAGACGCCAAGCTCTCTCATGAGATTACTTTGCGGTCTTTGCAACACAACCTCTTCTTTTTTCCGAATCTTTTATTTTTGGAAAAAAAATCGTACGGTTTTTTTGTATGATAGCTTTTCTCAATAACAAAATTTCTCCTTTTTTAAATTACTGTGCCCCAAATTAGCTCCGAAATCCACTCTGTTAAGCCTACTTTTTTGTAAACTGGACCAATTGGGCTCTTTCTTTGGGCCCTCTCTTTTTCTTCTTTTTTCAACCACTCAGGACTGGGTATAGACTTTTCAAATAGTATAAAACGGTGGAACCACATTTGGGACCAAATTATTCCTCCACCTCCCCCCTCCTTTTTCTTTGATATAGCAGTGGCGGCCAGATGCTCTTGAAAGACCCGTTAAGTTGGGCCTAAATAGGACCATGCCAAATTTTGAAGAGAAAAATGGGGCAAAGCCCTCTGTTTTTGGGACCCAAATCATACCACCCCCAATGGGATTCTCCTATCATGATGGGTGAAATCCATGTCTTACCGTCATCGTTTGGGTGTTTTGGAGAAGGATGTAGCGTGCAAAGGAGTGTCCTGCAAACGTGAGTCGTGTCGTCTTGGGCTTCAGACCCTATGTCGCACAAGGTTCCAGGTGCGCAAAGGGCCATAGTGCACTAGGGTTCCAGATCGCCATTGTGTAAGGGTTTCTTCGAGCTTCTTCTTCTTCTCGACCATGGGGTTTGATTAGCTTTGTCGCATGGGATCTTGCGCCAATGGGTGTTGATCATGTATCGGGAGACGAGACAAATGCCTCTGGGAGTCGTAGACAGCATCTCCAGCTCTTGTTGATCGTGATGATGAAGGTAGAGTTTGGGAAACTCAACATGGCAATGAAGATGGCCAAGATGGGGCATGTGAGGCGTGAAGATGGCGTCGCATGAGGCGTAAAATAGCCTATCTTCTTCTTCTTAGAATATGGAGCTAGTGGAATCAAGAAGAGGGGTTGTTGGTTGGAGTCGAATCTCCAGATCTTCATAACTATGATGAAGAGGGGTTGCCGGTTGGAATGATGGAGGCAGCGTTGAAAATCTGTGTAACACCATCGTGTGTGCCAAGAGGATTAGGATTCTATCAGGAAACCCTAATGATCTTCTCGAACTGAGCGATCCAGATCTTCTCGAACTGAGTGATTTAGATCTTTAGAAATTTTGAATATCTTCATAACAATTAACGAATCTAGAACATGAACATTAATCATAAAATCTTTATGATCAAATCTTAGAATCAAACCTACTCTGATACCACATAGAAAACAATAATGTTAAAGTGTAATCAGAGATAATAAGATAAATAATCACGAGGAACATCGGGATTTACGTAAAACCCTACTCCATAAGGAGCGGGATGAAACCACGAGAGAGATGCCTCAAAGGGTTGATTTGTATAATGAACTCTCTCAGTGAATACATATGGTGTTCAGCTTCTTATTTATCCCACCAATATGACCAAGTCCTACAACTAGAGGATGTGGAAATAACATGAGTAGATGTTGTAATTGGATCCTGGAGGGATTTAATTATCCATTTATTGATGCATACTCCAAAACACCTCAATGTGCTTAATATGCTCATGGAATACCGGATTCTTGGCAGTGAATAAGGTTGTCCAGTTGTCATATATGAGATGCATAGGGAGAGGCACCCCCATAATTAGGCCAGTCATAATCAACTTGACCCGCATCATTTTAGTACTGACTTGAGTCATGGCTTTGTACTCAGATTTTGGACTTGATCAGACAATTATCGTATGCTTCTTGTTTTCCCATGTGACTAGAAAACCACCAGTGAAACAACAAACCCTATGGTGGAATATCTATCCTTTAGACAATCAGCGTAATCCGCAACATCGCATCCTGATATGGCAAAGGACGCCCCCTTGCAAAAGAGCAATCATGTACCAAGTGAGGACTTCATGTACCTAAGAGTCATTGTGATTGCATCCATGCAAACCTATTCAAGGTAGATAATATCAATATCGGTATGGATAATTGTCGATATGATATATCATTGATATATCGACGATATATCGACGATACATCGACATCATATCACTCAAATCGGTCCAATTTTGTGAATAATATGACCTTGGAAGGGTAAATATCTGCTATATCGACGATATATCAGCCATCTATCGATATCGATATATCACCGATATATCATAATATGGATTACCCTAGACCTGTTGTGTCAGCTACATGAAATGGTTGACTTTGCTAACAGCAAAGGAGATATCAGGTCCCATGATTATCAAATAGATGAGATTCCCAACAAGCTCTTTATACCTCCTCTTGTCAACTTCATATGCATCATCATCTGAGAGTTCTATACTAAGGTCCGTAGGAACAATACCATGTCTGCAATCTACACCATCCATATTTCTACAAGAAGATTAGATGTGAACCCCCGAGGATCCGTGTACCCGTTTACGACATATTTCGCAATATTCTCTTTATTGATATCGTATTAAAAGCATAAATTTATAGGGAAATTTTTGCGCTGAAGCTACATATGACGTTCACATTCATAACTACAATCTAAAAAAGGCAAATGACACCAAAATCGCATTTCATTAATTTCCATATCATTTTACATCATGTACAAGAATGTTCCAGTATACACCATATATCCCAAAATGTAGTACAGAAGAGATAGCATTTACATTATAATGTGAATCAAAAACTGAGACAAAATAAACCATACCGTCCGGTATATACCATGTCTCCTGGAAGGATGAACGACTACTGAACAGAAGACTCATTTCCTGCCATGCGTGCAAGGAAGAAGAGGAGTCACAATTGTGAATACAAATCCGTAGTTTAAAAGTAAATGACAAGTAATTTATTATGTGCAAAAGAGAGCAAGTAGAAAGGTGGAACAAGTATAATTTACCTCTACTTGCGTAAGTAAAAAGTTTTTCCAGTTGTTTGAAGCATTTCTCATGATCGCCCATTAACCCAACAATTACCATATATGACATATATATTGTAGTTGAATATTCATGAATGTATGCGTACAAGTATATATCATCATTTTCTTCAGAGATCATGTTTGTGAGTGATGATAGAAGAGTTTGAGATTGGAAAGGTTTATTAGATTATTAAGTCTAGTGGATAGTCTGTGGTCTTGGTTAATGTGTAACCTCACACTATGACTCTAAGACTTGGAGAATGCCTTAAGGTTGGGGTGCCTCCGTAGGCATGCGGTGTAGCATAATGCATCCTAACTAAATTCCCAACACGTCCTCGAGGCGTGCGAAGGACTTCCCGGAAAAGTCACTCTAGAAAAACAGCCCGACCGGTAACGGGCAACTGAGCTCGTACGAAAAACTAAAACCGAGGATCCCCCGCCTGGGTATCCTAAACATGGTTTAAAAAAACGCGCCTCGAGGCGTAAAGGCGCTCGAGGCGAAACGGGGCGTTGGGAAATCGCCCTGAGGCGATCGCCTCAGACCCCCTGGCAGAGGCGTGCGCCTTGGATGCCTGAGGCGGTCGAGGCGAGGCGAGGCGTTGAGGCGGGGCGAGGCGCAAGGTGAGGCGTCAGGGGCTTTTTCAAGTATTTTTTTAAAGAAAAAAATTATCCTATTCGTATTTTCATATGTTTATAAGGGTTTTGTTGTTGAGTATATATTTATGGAAGATGAATGCTTAAATTTGACCTCTTTCATATTCATATGCTTAAATTTAACCTCTTTCATATTCATATTTAACATTAACATGTCCAATTATTTCAATAAAATCTTACTATTACACCTTTAACATATAAGAAAGCGTATACGAATTCGAATACACATATAAGAAAAAAAATTTGGACGGGGGCGCTGCCCCCTGCAACCCCCGCAATGGGGGCCAACCTGGGCCCCCCCTAGCCCCCCCAGGCTCGCTGACCGGGCAGCGAGACCCCCGTACTGGTAGGGTATGGTGGCACAGGGGGGAACATCATACCGTTCTTCATCCGGTTCAGTAGAACATATGATTAGGATTCAAATCGTATGATTCATATCAACAACTTAGATATCTTTAGTGGCAACTATAGCCAATCCCTTTTTGATAAAAAAGTTGGTGATAGTTATAGCCAATGGTTTCCTTTTGATTTGGTAGAAATTTAGTAGAAAGGTTTATGGCATTAACATATCCTTTTTTAGTGTTCTTATCTTAATAATATCATCGTATATTACATTGTTATATACTATATGTTTGTCAGATTATAATAATTCACCAATAAATATATTTATTATATGTTTTATAATTATTTTTCTATACAAACTGAGGCTTACGCCTCGACCGCCTCGAGGCTACGCCTCGCCTCGCTTCCAGGGAAAACGCCTCGTTCCGCCTTTCGTTTTTTCAAACCTTGATCCTAAAACAAAGGGTCAGCAGAACTAGTCTAAAGCCGGGATCCCAACGAAGCGTAAAAACACTGCGAGCTCGCGTAAAAACCGAAAAGGGACTGGGATCTTAGACCCGCGCACTTGGCGGCCGCTGCCCAAACTGGGCTTCCTATTCTCCCGCCCAGTTGAGGGTCGCCGCACCCTCGCACAATCAGGTATAAGGATTACCATGACCGGCAATATTGATTATTATTATTATTGATTCACAACCAACCAATTATTTCACAGACTTCGTAATGGTGTAAGATATTTAACTTCCTTATTTTGATCAAATACTAAACTTCCTGGATTTGAATGATTTGATCTAGAATTGAAGTTAATTTCATAAATCACTCCAATGCTCTCTTCCTTAAGATCATGTGCTTACAAATCTATTCATTATGATCATGAAATTCAAGGTCTATTTCAGGAAGGAGTCCTCAATTATAGCAACTTATTACCGTAGGTCTCCATTTTTAATTCTTTTATAAACATGTGCATAATACCATGGTCGAAGACCCCTAAAAAATCATCATAATTTCATATTTGTGCATCCTCTTCATAAACATACCATTTATCTTGTTCAAAAAAAGTGACATCTTTAATGATATAACATTCATTGTTGTGAGGCAACCATTATTAGATTTTTTTACCAACCCATATCAGCTTAATTGATAAAATTCTAACTTAAGATTCCTGAGGTATGATTCTAATAATGTCTGACATACTTAAAAGCCAGGAATTATAATATATTGAAGCCCTAAACCTCGACTTCTGTTAATTCAGTGATTTTAAAACTCTTTAATAGCTCAGTCGCTTCTAATAGGCCATTCATTTAGAATAATTATAAGTGTCGATGATTTTTTACATTTAGAAAAACTATTAGTATCGATGATATTGGTATCCAGGTTTACAATAACCCATTAAATTTGTACAACAATATTGCTACCTTCGACTATACCATTCATTAAAGAAGACCCCGAATAACATAGTTAAAACGTGTACACTAGATACTTACAAGTTTTGATTTGCGCATATGACAACAATTTCATTCAATAATATTATAGGATACTGGACTTTTATATATACTAAGAGATTACTAAATATATAAATTTATATTCAGTAGTTATATTTTTATGAAATTCACACAACTTTTAAAGAATATCTAACACATCAGGGAGCTTAATCGACAGAAATTTATTTGTCGGTTTCTGTTTTGAAAGTGACTCTTTATCTATAGGTTTTGTAAAGTATTTGATGTTCTATCTTCTCCACTTCCTAATTTCCCTACACTAGAGCCGTCGATGAGCTCCATGCCTTATAATGATAATTGCACTGTCAGCATTCTGGATTCTCATCTAATAGCAGAAGATTAATATTGAAATATTTGATTTTGCATCATGATTTGATATAAAAAGAAAAGTCTTTCTGCTGAACTTGTTTCTTGTACAGAACAAGAAAGCAGACAAAATCCAAGCCTAATTGGTTAATTTGAAATGATATACAAGATAAGTTACTTCATTATCATGTTGGCTTTAACAAGTTTCCATCTTCCTTCGGATAATCTTATTGCAAGAAAATAAGATCCAAAGACTCCAGATTTTGGTGAGCAGTCTTCAACAACAATTGGGAGAGGGCTAAAGAAATCAACACTACAACAAATCCTAATTCTAGAGACCTTTAATTACTACACTTATATTACGACACAGCAAAGTGTTCCATGATAGAGATTTACTTCATGCAATTCATTCTGTAAATAAGAGTCGATTTTTGCACAAAGATAATCAAAGATCATATACTTAATTTCCATATTCAAAACAAAACTGTAAAAAAATCATGAAGGGTAGAAAAAGATGGTAGTATGGAGCATGCAGGGCAGCAAGGGGAAAGGAAAGGGATTGTACCTCTAATTAGATCTTCAAATTTTGAAGATCTACATGCATGCAGTGGGAATTTGGTAACAAGTAGCAGTACCTCCCTTGGATGTAAATGGAGGTTGCAGTCCCAGCACCTGTTGATCTTGAAGCAGCACAATCACAAGAGAAGGTTGTAGCAGTAGACCAAAGGAAAAAGAAAAGCTGGAGCTATTTCTGGAATTTGGAAGATGGATTTGGGGTTTGATACGGCTGTAAAGGGTTGGAGGAGAATAGGTAGAAATGGTTTATATAGCATGAGAGGGTCATCTTGATGTTGCCAAATGGGGAAACAAGTGGCCAAGTGGAGAAGAGTGAGCTTTTAAAAAAAATCTGTCGTAGCCTGCTCCTGCTACTATTCAGCAGAAAATATAATAATATTTTTTTAACCAAAGTTTCTTCTTATTTAACATACATAAAATTGACCGTATTTGTGCCTCGGACCTCGGATTTCGACACGCAATATCTCGTTTTGACCGTCTCGAAACGACGATCAATACGAGTATAATGTTGATATACTTCCGATCGGGTTTTGAATACCCGAAATTTTCGGATACGATTTTTGTTTAAGTTTAAATTTTACGAATTAAAAATATCAAACGACCTCCGATTGACGAACGGTCGATTCCGTTGGTCTTGTATTGTCGAATCGGATCTAATGACGGTCTCTGTTCGTTTTGCGGTTTTCGAATGTGCGTCGCGGCTTTTTCACGGCACGCATTACGATGCGACCGATTTTTTGGTCGATTTCACCCGAACGACTTTTGATTTACGATCAATTGATCATTTTAGGTTGTTTGGTATTGACCAACAACTTTATTGAGTTAATCGGACCTTATTCGGGTCGAGTTCGGGATTGTTAGAACCCGGATGTTACATTAGACATATTTTCTTTGACCCATTACAGGCCCTCTGAGATTTCTAAAAGCTCTCCAAGATCCTTGATGATGAATTGTTTCCTAAGGAATTCTTTGTGTCACTAATGCCCTCCGTGCCATCTCCTATAACAATGATATCGTCTATATATACCAGAATGTCTCCTTTATTTCTCATTGTCGTGTGCTTAGACAGTGAATGCATTGCCTTAAATTTCAGCAAATTCCGATCAAAATTCAGTTGAATTCAGTTTCATGGGAATACCGATATCGAAATCATATACTATGTCGCTTCAGGATTTCAGTTGAAAATTCGGCGAAATTAGGTTCATGTCGATAAATGACCAAAATGGTCCAGATTCTTCATAGTTTTCTCTGATTTCAGTCGATGACCGAAATTTCACGCTCTTTCGGTCGAACATGGCTAGACCAATGATTCCACATGCCTAGGCCACTATCTGACATGCCTAGACCACTATTCGACATGCCTAGGCTACTAATTGGCATGCATAGGCCATTATTTGACATGCCTAGGCCACATGCATAGGCCATTAATCCATAAATTAAGGCCGCTAAGGATCCTCTTTAAACCCCATAAATGGTGCATACGTTCATGTCATTCCATATCACAACACAACTCAGCTCATCCTTTGGAGAGTCAAGTTTGCAAGCAAGACGAGTTTCTTCTTCTTCAACCTCTCATCTTTTTTATCACTCAAATATGGTCTTTTAAAAAAAATCAGATTCACTGAATCTACAAATGAACTTGAAGCTTGTTGTAAATGTTTGTTGTTATAGTTCAATAGCAACCAATTATATGGAATGAAGATTCCATAAAGAGGGGATTCGCATGGAAAAATACGCTTTTTAGTATACTGATGTTATGGTTGTATAGAAATACATGGTTGTATCAAAAAACAGATGGTATTCTATACTTAAATCAATGGAGAGAATTGCAGTATCTAGGATACTTGAGCATTTTGCATGAAATAACAGGTTTGAAGAGTTGCATATTCTTACATGACAATGAATAATGGAGATGAACTATTATGTGATGCCTTGTAAAAAAATCCTAATCATATATGATTGGTGGCTCAAATTTGACTCAAGGAGAGTCATGATCACCTACGACCTTGGGGAAGTAAAATACAAATGGCTAACCAAAGGTGCAGTACCTTCAAATAAATTGGGGATTTACTTGCACTATTCAAAAGGGCTATACCTGCAGAATTCCAAGTGAATTTGCAATAGAATATCCTCACTATAAAAAAGGTAATTGTCAATAAACAAAGAAAGTTATCCCAGGTCATTCCATGTTCTTGAATTTAAAACTATAGTTTGCTTAGACTCGGATTATTTCTTATTTGCTGTGTACTTATCTGCTGCGTACTTGTTTTCAAAATATGCAAACAAGGCGAGTTACTTGCATATTTCAGATTACTTCTTTGTGTTTGGGATCTTGCCTGGACTGACATCAATAAATATAGATAATAAATATACACTTTTGGGTAATGGGGGAAAAGCTATATCACCATCTTCAATAGCTAACCTAAAAGAATGCAAGTGATTTTGAAAAGGACTTTGAACTCTTCCCATCCTTCTATTCTCCCTTTTAAAAAGAATTCATTGGAACTCTTCTGGGGATTTCAATTCATTCAATCTTGAATTTAAAAAGCAAGTATTTATGAATAAATTATTAAACATAATCTAGGTTTAAATTTAGATCTAAGTCGCAGTGTGACCGGGGATAAATCTACAAGGCTACATGTCCATGTGTTGCATAGACACCTTTTAAAGTAGGAAGGACTTGGGTGTTGATTTCTGTTAAAATCGTTTTTTAGGAAAAAGATGGTGTAGTCCCAAGATTGGAAACTCGCGCAAAATTAGTCATTCAAATAGAGAAACCGATTACAGGTACGCTACGGAGTTACACCAGAACCAGAAACAGCGAGAACAGAATTACATGTTTTGCCACATATTCACCAACGGTTTATAATGCCCCAACACCCTCTCACAGAGAAACGGACGGTCCCGGAAGATTTTCTCATTTCTAGCACACCAGATTGCCCACAGCAGGGCAAAAGGACTAGTTGTGTCCTCCTGAGAACTACCACACGCCGCCCTAACGGAACTCCAGTACGACTTGTTGTCCACCGAGTGAAGCCAAGGCACATCTGCATGCTCCCATACCGCGACAGAGGTACAACAGCCAAAAAAGAAATGCTCTGAATCCTCCTGCTCAAGGCCACACTATCACAAAAGGTCTCTCTGGGACCCAGCATCCTTGCCCTGCGAGCCTTTAAAAGTAGTCGACCGCTCATGAAGACCTTGATCCGCGTCAAAACCCTGCTAGCCTAAATACGCATGTAATCCGAAAAGTCCTCATGACGCTCCTCATGCGTCCTGCCGAGCAGTCGATATGCCTTCCTAACTTTTAAGCTCCCCTCCTTCTAAATGAAATGGTCCATGCCTCTGTTGGGGCCACCAACGCCCGCCAGAGCCCTCAAGAATGCCACGAACTCATCACACCTTTGGTCCGACAGAGTAGCAGCGAAAGTAGGGCACCAAGCTCCCGCCGACCAAATCTGATGTACCAGAGCACCTTTGTTCCCCGCAATAGCAAAGAGACACAGGTACTTCTCATTGAGGGGACCCAACTAGGGATGTCAATCTGGGTTTACCCATTGGATACCCGACCCAAACCCGCCCCATTTAAGGACCCGAAACCTGTCCCATTTACTTTTGGACGGGTTTGGGTTTTGAATTGACTACCCATGCGGGTATGGGTATGGGTTTGGGATTGCCTTGTGGGTACCCGAACCCGAACCCGCCCAAAACCCGAATAAAAAATATATAAAAAGATAGATGTGTGTGTTGCATTTTAATTAAAGTAGCCCCAAATCCATTTCATATCGAATACGTATCGATCTACATGTATAAATTTTTGACTCAATTTTCTCCTCTCCATCCATTTATTCATATTCAACTAACTTTTTGTATCTTTAATAAATAAAAATTATCAACACAAAAGAGTTGAACATTTAACATATACAAACCTTTAATATTATCTATATATTGCACATTTTTATTACACGATCTCACTCTATTTCATCTATATGTGAAAATCTTGTATACATTTATAAACAACTTAAGATTTACCATGTCGAAGATATGGGTACCCATTGGGTACATGGGTATCCGATGAGTATATGGGTACCCACTAGAAATTACCCATTTAATAAATGGGTGGGTATGGGTAGTGATATTATAAATGGGTATGGGTTTGGGAACGGTAATACCCGCCCCAAACCCGACCCGCTGACATCCCTAGACCCAACCCCAACCAATCGCCCCTCCAGAAATCAAAATCCTTCCCATCACCCAGCACCGATCTCACGATATCACCCAGCTTTGGTAAAACACTAGGCACCCCCCTCCAAATCGACGAAGGCCACTTGCATGCCTCTGCTCTCCACGAACCATTGACCTCATAGATGCTTCATATCACCTTGCAAACCAGACCATCCGACTTTCCTCATATTCTAAGGGCCCACTTCACCAGCAGTGCCTTATTCATGAGCTCCAAATTACGGACCCCCAAGCCTCCTTCCCTCTTCGACAGCGTCGCAGTGTCCCAGCCCACTAGGTGTAACCCCCCACCCTCTTGCCTTCCGTCTGACCAAAAGAAATGCTTAATCGTCCCCTCCAACCTCTTTTGCACCCCCACTGACATCAATCGCATGGAGAAGAAGAAAGTCGGGACTGCAGAAAGAGCATGCTTGAGGACCAACTTTCCTCCCTTGGAGAGCGTTTTTACTTTCTACCCCGCCATCTTATTCTCCACCCTGTCAATAACGACCTTCCAAACAGCCACCCGCAATCGTCCAGCAACCAAAGGGAGTCCCAAAAATGTGATCGGAAGGAATCCCTCCGAACATCGCAAAATACGTCAAAGAACCTAAGCCTCCTCCCATGTAATGCCAACCGGGATGACCTTGGACTTGTCTTTGTTCAGGCTCAGACTCGAGACTTCCCCAAATATAGCCATAATGTATGAAACATGCCTCGCATGGTCCGGGTCTCCCATTAATGAACAACATCGTATCGTCAGTGTATTGTAGAATGGGGATGGAAGTATCGCCTCTCATGTACCCAGCATAGAAACCATCCGCTGCTACCAACCTCATCATCACTGCCAGCGCATCCGCGACAATCACAAAAAGAAGCGACTCCAACGAACACCCCTGCTGCATCCCCCACTAGGGCTGGAAGAAACCCCCTTCTGGCCAGCCATTCACAAGCACAGAATATGATGATGTCATGACGCACCTCTTCATCCATACAATCCATCTGTATGGGAAACCTCTCTTCTCCTGCTAAAGGAAGTGCCAATCAATGCAATCATAGGCGTTAGAGAAATCCAACTTCCAAACAACCCCTTCTGCTTGTCCCTCCTCCAATCCAGCACCCACTCCGAGGCCAGGACCCACGAGTCTGTCATCTGCTTGTCGGGCACAAAAGCAGTCTACTCAGGTAAGATGATGCCCCCTAAGACACACCGCAAGTGATTTGCCAAAACCTTGGCCACGAGAAGGTAGATCGCATTGGACAACGCAATAGGCCTGAAATCCTCCACACGAACCGCCCCTTCCCGCTTTGGTAACAGAAACAGAGCGCCTTGTTCAGGTGCTCGAAACCCCGATTGCCCTCCTCGAACTCCCGCAGGACCGCAACCACATCCTTCTTCACACACTCCCAGAATTCCCTGAAAAAGCACACAGAGAACCCATCAGGACCTGGGACCACATCCGCATTCAGCTACTAGAGAGCCCGCCTAATTTCCTCCTCCGTGATAGGAACTACCAGGTCCTCCTGTGGAGATACATCCCACACCCCGCCCATGCCATCCCCAACCCTCCCCTCTTGCTTTCCTGGAAAAAGCGACAAAATACGACCTGAGTTGTCGACCAATCTTCGCATCACTCGACTTCTCACCTCAATGATCCTAATGGAATTCCGATGCCTTCTACCATTGGTCATGGAATGGAAAATGTGTATTGTTATCCCCCTCCCTCAGCCACTTCTGTCTCGACATCTGTCTCCACTCAACCTCCTTTTTATCTTCCAATCTTACCTGGCTCAAACAAGTGCACCTCTCTTCTACATCGCTAGCCGACAGCTCCCCCGTGTCCACCTCATCTAGGCGAGAGATGACCTCCCTGAGCCTCTGCCCTCGTACACTGCCTCTGCTTACGGATGTACCTCCTGAACTCAATCAGACGTGCCCGCAACAAATCGAGTTTCTGAACCAGAACCGTCGAAGTTGACCCCTCTAATCCGTGTTCCATCAAAATTCCACCACTATGTCGCGAAAGCCCTCTTCCAACAACCAGGAGCGTTCAAAACTGAAGAAAGACCTCGGTCTCACATCCTCCCCGAAAGACCACAAGATCAGGTTGTGGTCGGAGTGTGCTCGACGCAAAGGATGTGCGTCTGCTAGTGGAAACAACCTCGTCGCCTCCTGGGATACCAAGAACCGATCAATTCGCTACCTCGACCTAGCATTTCTCCAAGTGTAGCAGCATCCCCCGACATCAAAAATTTGCAAGCTCTCCTCAGTAACGAACCGAACACCCAGTCCGCCTTCCGCATCAAGAGGGTCGAGAGAGAGTGTCGCCCCCTGCACACATCATCCACAAGATCAAAGATGACCCTGCTCCAACCCATCGTCATGCCCCCAGAGGCCCATGAGGCATACAAGGCTCTCCACTCGCTCAGGTGAGCACCAGTCATCGACCCTCAAATCTCGTCAAAATCTTGGGAAATCTGTGTTCCTTGAAGTAACACCACATCTGCCAACACCTCAGTACACAAGTCCCGGATCGCCAATCTCTTCTCTGCCTTCCTCGTACCCCTGACATACCATGATAGGATCTTCATAAATCAACCTGGGAAGTTCTCGATGATGGTAGCACACCCAAACAGTCCAGCAGTACATGCCCCGCCTCCAACCCCAGCTGCCCCCCGCTACTCCCATTTGATGGCTCAACATCCGGCACGGCTATTTTCTTTCTCGCCGCACCCGACACGCGCACAAGCGGGTCATCCTCCCCCGACGCCAAACCCTGTGGGCCATCCGTCTGATTAAGAGCGTCTAGCATCGCCATCCTTTGCCTCCTTATGCTCTCGTCGGAGGAGAGGCGCATGTATCTGTTCCCAAACCTCCATGCCAGGGACGATCGCAGCGAGAGGTCCCACCTGGACCTCGTAGAATCCCTAACCACAGTATCCAATAGGGATTCCACCTCCATGGAGCTGAGAGGGGCTTCGTGTGTTGCCTCCACCAATCGGTCCTCGATCGCGTCCCTCCCACGGTCGAGCCTTCCCCCACCCATCCGAGCCACAGCATGAGGTTCTGAAGACCCCCCAAGCGCCTAAGGGAGCACCAAACGGCCAGAACCAAGCCGTGGAGATTGCTCCAGAGCAATGGTGACACCAAGGCGGGAGTCGGCCTCCAAGCACACCCCCTTGTGGCACAGACCGCGATTCCTCCCCCGCCCCTAACATGAGGGGCTCCTAAGTACCCAGAACCTGTGCACAAGGTTCAAGGTCAGGGTCCATCTCTTGTCCCCCCTCCAACGCACAATCCCTCGCATTGTTGCCCAGCTCAGCGCCCCCCACAATGGGGGCTCCATGCATCCATTCCTCTAGCTCCACCCAGAAGGATGCACGACCAATATTCAGCATCAACTCCGACGATATGGTCGACGTCCTCGTCGCGAGCTCCACCTTCATATGCGCCTCCTCCCCCTTGGAGAGGTCCGAGCACATGATGGAAATGACCAGCCCGAAACCTCCAAGCAGCGCTTCCACCGATTGTAGACTTCGCACAGGGCACCCCCTTCAGCCTCAGCACCTTACAGAATCACCCGTGTGAGGTGTCGTCCCGGAAGGATGGGAGCCTCCACACCACCAAATCGCATGGCACCCTCCACAACAAGGTGGCCACTTCCCTCGCGGACAGCCCCTTAGCACACACCGCGCTCTCGGGTATCTAAACTATGTCTCCTCCAAAATTCGGGCCAACGCGTTGCCCAATGTCCGCCATAGCCAACTACTGGCACTCTGCGGAACCAAAATTATCACCCATCAGGATGCCTTCCAGTGGATCCATAGCCTGCGAGGGTAACCGCGAGGCCAGCCCCCACTGCTGGCGATACCTACCGACACCACTCCTCCCGCGCCCGCACCGCTACGTTGGTGCCACATCCTAGGGCATCTTCTCCTGCGATGCCCCACCCCTCCGCAGGAGATACACGTGATTGCATCCTTACATACTGCCACGAAGTGTCCACGAGCCCCAAATTTGAAACACCTCTTGGAATCCTCCCGGGAGACGACATGGGGTTCTCGTCGCAGTCTAGACATGAACCAGCTCTGCGATTGGGTCTCCACTCCAGTATGACGCTATGGAAACGTCCCCTGCCTCCTCGACGAGACCACTTGCTAGCCATCCACACCCGCCTCCAATGGACACTCCTCCGCAACCCTCCCACTGACCAGGTCAACCCATCTCCCGACGTTCCCCATCGTCGGCAAATCGTATGTAGACTTCCCCCCGTTGGTCCTCCTGTCGCAGAACCACCCACTACCGCTCAGCCCATCTCCCCCGACTTATGGAGGAGTCCCAAATCCAGCAGGGTCCCGTCCATCTGTCGTACCAAGGGCGAGTCTGCCATAACTTCTCCTTGTGAAGTCGCCAAGAAGAGGGTGCGTCACTCCCTCCCCAAACAAAGCCGACTGAATCCCTAAACTAGGAAGCCCTTGCATTGTTGCATCCTCACAGGGCCCCGGCACAGAGAGCCCTACCGGCAAGGCCCAAGCTTCCCCTGCTAGAGGAAGCTCCACCGAAGATCTGGAAGCATCCCCTGGGAGTCCCTCTGAAGCCCTTGAAACTCCTATCAAAGCCCTAGCACCAGTGCCACGGCCCGACCTGAGGGACCTAAAATCACCCCCCGAAGCTCCAGAAGCTCCTGCAAGCACGCCCCAGCTGAGCGAGTGGAACCCATCCCTGAAGGGAAACCTGTCGCTGACCCCCTGAGTTGTCCTTCTGGACCATCGAACGCCGTTGAAGTCCTTAATACTCTAACGAACCGTTAAAATCTTATATTTGAATGCAAAAAGCAGAAATAAAAGAAACTAAATAATAAAGTGTTTAAAACCAACATAGGCGCTAGTACTACTCCAACTCTTCCTACACTTAAAATAACCGAAAAATTGCCTTGATTTTTTTCACCAAAGCATCCAAAAAAACTGATTTTGGGATTCCATTGATTATGTTCAAAGCTATAGTTTTATATATTATCCAGTTTATTGTTATTAAGAATTGAACGTTTAGCCACATGCTTGAATTTGCTTGAATGAGCCATGTCTGGGATGCCAGCTTGCTCCTTAAAATTGTTATTAAAAATGGTGAGGTCTTCTCCCACTTTAAGTAGTGTTGGCTACATGGATTCTTGCTCAAATCCATGTTGAAAGATTTGACTAATTTTTACGTTGGTTGTCAGCTACCTGACGCAACCCTTTGGATCTAAGTCATCAGAGTATGACCGAGGATAAATCTACAAGGCTACAAGTCCATGTGTTTCCTAGACACCTTTTAATATAGGAAGGACTTGGTATTGATTTTTGTTAAAATCTTATATTTCAATGGCAAAAGCAGAATAAAAGAAACTAAATAATAAAGTGTTTAAAACGAGCATAGTCACTAGTACTACTCCAACTCTTCCTACACTTATTTAAAATGATCGAAAAATTGTCCTGAATGTTTTCACCAAAACATCCGAAAAAACTGATTTTGGGATTCCATTGATTATGTTCAAAGCTATAGTTTTATATATTATCCAACTTATTGTTATTAAGAATTGAAGGTTTAGCCACATGCTTGAATTTGCTTGAATGAGCTATGTCTGGGATGCCGGCTTGCTCCTTAAATTTGTTATTAAAATGGCGAAGCCTTCTCCGACTTTAAGCAGGGTCGGCTACATGGATTCTTGCCCAAATCCATGTTGAAAGATCCGATTATTTTTTAGGTCGGATGTCAGCTACCTAATGCAACCCATTTGGATTTAAGTCGTCGGAGTATGACCCGGGGATAAATCTACAAGGCTACAAGTCCATGTGTTGCCTAGACACCTTCTAAAGTAGGAAGGACTTGGTGTTGATTTTTGTGAAAATCTTGTATTTCAATGCAAAAGGCGGAAATAAAAGAAACTAAATAATAAAGTGTTTAAAGCGAACATAGCCGCTAGTACTACCCCAACTCGTCCTACACTTACGACTGAAAACTTGTCCTGATTTTTTCGCCAAAGCATCCAAAAAAACTGATTTTGGGATTCCATTGATTATGTTCAAAGCTATAGTTTTATATATTATCCAGCTTATTGTTATTAAGAATTGAAGGTTTAGCCACATGCTTGAATTTTCTTGAATGAGCCATGTCTGGGATGCCAGCTTTCTCCTTAAAATTGTTATTAAAAATGTGGCTAAACCTGCTTGAATGAGCCATGCTTGAAGCATTCTCCCACTTTAAGTAGGGTCGGCTACATGGATTCTTGCTCAAATCCATGTTGAAAGATCCGATTATTTTTTAGGCTGGATGTCAGCTACCTAATGCAATCCTTTTGGATCTAAGTCGTCGGAATATGATCAGGGATAAATCTACAAGGCTACAAGTCCATGTGTTGCCTAGACACCTTTTAAAGTACGAAGGACTTGGTGTTGATTTTTGTTAAAATCTTATATTTCAATGCAAAAAGCAGAATAAAAGAAACTAAATAATAAAGTGTTTAAAACGAGTATAGTCGCTAATACTACTCCAACTCTTCCTACACTTATTTAAAATGATTGAAAAATTGTCCTGATTTTTTTCACCAAAGCATAAAAAAACTGATTTTGGGATTCCATTGATTATGTTCAAAGCTATAATTTTATATATTATCCAGCTTATTGTTATAAAGAACTGAAGGTTTAACCACATGCTTGAATTTGCTTGAATGAGCCATGTCTGGGATGCCAGCTTGCTCCTTAAAATTGTTATTAAAAATAGCGAAGCCTTCTCCCACTTTAAGTAGGGTCGACTACATGGATTCTTGCTCAAATCCATGTTGAGAGATTCGATTATTTTTTATGTTGGTTGTCAGCTACCTAACGCAACCCCCACAAGGAGGGATCTGTTCCTTAAAATTGTTATTAACTATATTAAATTTTTATAAAATGATATATTTGCATATATATCTTATTTTCTTTAGTTATTTGTGATTTCTAAACTCGTTATCTACATTGTCAACATTAGCAGTGTTTATAACCCAGCTTCCGTAGGAACTTCCTCTATTACTTTTTTATCTATTTTATCTTGCATCACCGATTACCTCAGGCGCCTATCTAATAGAGTTTTCATTAGCATCTAGATAGCTCTTAACTAAAAAGTGACACACTAACGTTACTCTTATAAAGGTTAAAAAGATATCCAAGTCATTACAGTAGACTAAAATTCTAGGCATACGAATTTCTGACAGGATTACAAACCCAACTTATTTAAATCTCCATGTACTAATACCAGTTTTCATCTCTGACAGCTCATTATATTATCTCTTGTTTAAAATAATTATAGTTTAATATCATTAATAAATCGTACTAACATCAATGGTGTGGTGGTAGGCTGGTAGTCCAGTGTGTCTACCACCCAAAAGACCAAGGTTCATATCCCTTCTTATGGGGTTGTAATAGGTAGCCAACAGGCAGCATATGGTAAAAATAGTCGAATCTTTCAACATGGATTTGAGCAAGAATCCATGGAGTTTTTTGAGGCTCAAAAGAGGGGGAGACACTCGACGGTGTTCACCCCAATGTATTAAAAGACAAAAGAAAATATTTACAGAGAACAGAAAAGTTGTACAACAAACACCAACACGAAAGGGTAGCTACGAGAAGGAACCCCCAAATCACCACAGTGGTCTACCCCTGGGACCAATCCTCCAGAAGACGCTTAGCACGCAGAATGATATTCTCCCTGTAGAACCGTTGTGCCGCAAAAATTGCCTCGTTCCTCCCCAGCCAGATGCTCCATAGCCGTGCGATTGGATCAAGAATGATCTTCCTCTCCCTACCTCTTGAGTTAAACAAGCTCTCGCACAATGCAGGAAAGGAAGCGGCGTTAACCCAAGGCAGATCATCCCAAAGAGTGCGAACAGGGCCGCACTCGAAAAATAGATGAGAAATTGATTCCCGCTCTGCATCACAGAGAGCGCACTGCGGACCAACGTCCGGAAAAATGGCTGCGCACCGATCACGAGTCATAAGTCGTCCACGACGAAGAAGCCATAAGAATATCCCAATGCGCTCAAGAAGTTTGAGGCCCCACAAGAATCTAAAGTCACATATCAAGATATCGTCCTCGGCAGTAATGGAAGGAACTAAAGCGGAATACGCCTTACGCGTAGAGAAAGAACCTTCCTTCCAAGCCCAGTGGTCGTGCCCGACATTCGGACGAGGAGCATCGTCAAGCAGAGCCAGCAGCGATAGAAGATCATCCAACCTGTGCTCCGATAGGGCCAGAGCAATGATGGGGCTCCAGCACCCGTTCACCCAGCAAGAGGCCACAGACGCCTCCTTATCCTCGACCAAAGCAAAAAGACGCGGGAACAATATTTTTAAATCACCCCTTCCTGACCAGTCCTCAGTCCAGAAGCGAAAGGATCTCCCGTTGCCCAGCACTGGCATAAAAAAAGAGCGGTTTTGGAGAAAAACAGTCGTCACGCCACGCCAGAATGGAGAAAGGCGACAAAGCGAGTTGCTCGATAAAGCCACCGAACAAATCCGCACCCAGCAATTCCCTCGGGACATTAATCATAAAGTTGTCCTCATTCCCCCATACTCGAGAGGCCCACATAAGCAAAAGAGCTTTGTTAACCAAATCCAGTTGCCTGACCCCCAAGCCCCCCAACCTCTTGGGCCGAGACACAACCTCCCACCCCACGAGGTGGATCCTCCTTCTCCCTTCCCCATTGCGTCCCCACAGGAACCCACGCATACACCTCTCCAACCGCAAGCGAATCCCCTTGGGCATACCACGGACCGAGAAAAAGTAAATAGAAATAGATGAGAGCACCGCTTTTAAAAGTACCAACCAGCCACCTCTGGACAACAGTGCCGCACGCCAACCCGCGAGGCGGGCCTCCATCTTCTCCACCACCGCGTTCCAATCACGAAGGTGAGTACGGCCGACAGCGAGTGGGATGCCTAGATAGTCAAACGGAAGAGACGAGGGGTTAGACCCCAGGAGCTGAGCGCAATCCAGGACCTCCGCATTCGTCATGCCGAAAGGAACCACTTTAGACTTCGACGCATTAATCACCAAACCCGAAGCCTCGCTGAAAAGTTGCACAGAAGTGGCCATACCGGACACCGCATCGGGCCCCCCGTCAATAAAGCATAATGTGTCGTCAGCGAACTGAATAGAAGGGACATGCAGGCCCCCAATATAACAACCCCGAGTCAAGCCCGCCTCGGCCACGCCGTGAATCATACGCGGAAGGACATCAGCCGCCAACACAAAAAGAAGAGGTGCGAGAGGACACCCCTGCCGCACCCCCCTCCTCGGCTAAAAAAACCCCCCACAGGGCAACCGTTCAGCAAAATAGATAGTGAGGCGGTGGATACACACCGCCGCATCCATGAAATCCACGTTGCAGGAAAGCCCCTCCGCTGCAAAACCGACCACAGAAATCGTCAGTCAAGGCAGTCGTATGCCTTAGCAAAATCAATCTTCCAAAGGATTCCCTTAGCGTTGGACCACCTCCACGCCGCAATGAGCTCCGAGGCCACAGCGAAACAATCGGAGATATGTCTGCCACGAATGAAGGCCGCTTGCGTGGGCGAGATAAGCGACGCCAGAAGGGGGGCCAGGCGCCTGGCCAACAACTTCGCGATAATTAAATAAATCCCATTAGAGATAGAGATCGGTTGGAAGTCCTCAATGCGGTTAGCCGGATGAGCCTTGGGGATCAACACAATAAGTGCCTTATTAAGCCTATCGAACCCACGATTGGAGGTGTAGAAATCGTGAGCGACCTCCAGTACATCTCCAGCCACCAAGTCCCAAAAATCGAAGTAAAAAGCCACAGAGAACCCATCAGGTCCAGGCAAGGCTTCGTCATTAAGGTCCCAAACCGCGTCTTTAAGCTCCGCCATAGAGAAAGGCCTGATCAAGGAAGAAGAATTGGATTCGGATATAGAAGGAGCCCCCCGCCCCAGCCATCGCCATCGGCGAGGCGACCTGCAAGCAAAGGTGGTCTTGAAATGGCCCACCAAGGCATCGCCCACCTTCTTCTCGCCAGATATGAGGGCGCCATTAACCAGGAGAGAGCGGATGGAATTAAATCGACGTCTACCACTAGCCACCCGGTGAAAGTAAGCGGTATTAGCGTCCCCCTCCTTTAGCCATCTCAATCTAGAACGCTGCCGCCATTCGATATATCGCTTTTTGTCCTCCACTTTGACAACATCAAAGGCGGCCGCACGTTCCCGAAGTTCCTCCGACGTCAAATCGCGTGCGTTCTCCATGTGATCCAGCCGTACAATAGATTCCTCCGCCGCATTCCTAGCCGCCACACGGGCAAGGCGAGAATCCTTCTTGAATGTGGCCAAAAGCCTGCGCAGCGATGCTAATTTGAGATCTAAACGACAAGCAGCCGAGCCCTCAAAGGAGACCTGCGACTAGTGGCCCCTGACCAAGTCTTTAAATCCTGGCTCCAAAAGCCAGCAGCGTTCGTAGCGGAAGAGCCCCCGGGGATGAATCTCTTCCTCAGAGTCCCAGATGATTGGGTTATGATCCGAAAAAGAGCGCGGCCGAGAAGCCACCCAGCACAAAGGAAAAAGTTCCATGATCTTGCCATTTGCCAAGAACCTATCAATTCTCGAACGAGAAGAGTTGTTGCGCCAAGTGTAGGACATATCCGTGGGCACCAGCCCCTCCAAGGCCAAATCCGAAATGAAGGCGATAAAGTCATCAGATCCCGGATCCCTCCCCCCGCGGCCACGCGGGCGATCCGAAGAGAGGGCAGTAACATTGAAGTCCCCTCTCAATAGCCAAGGAATCTCCGCAAAGTCAGAGGCCATCTCCCTCAAATCCTCCCAAAGTTCCCTCCGCAGCAAGTGGCAAGTAGGAGCATAGATAGCCGAAAAAGCAATAGAAACATTCGAGTCAATGCGAGACAATACCACAGTCAACGAGTGCCTTCCCACACGCATGGACGAAAAATTGAACTTCCCCGAACGCCAAGCCAGAATAATGCCACCCGATGCCTCGATGGCATCAACAGATCGAAAGTCGTCCACGGCATTAACACCGAAAGATCTCCATAAGGATTCATCGACACCCGTAAGCTTCGATTCTTGAATAAAGACAACGTCGCACTCCCACTCAGAGAAACGCAAGCCCAAGGCCCGCCGCTTGTCAGGATCCCCGAGTCCCCTAACGTTCCATGACAGAACCTCCATTAAGAACCAAGGGGGCGTCCCTCAATAGGAGCAAGGCCAGCCGCCTCCGCCACCGAGTCGCGCAGCGTCGCGCACGAAGAAACCATAGGAGCACCAAGGCAAGAATGAGTTCGCCTACTGTAGCTTTTGTCGAATCTTGAAGAGGAAGGGGCTTCAACCGCATAGGGGCCACCCCCTACCCATGAAGTGACATCGACCCCCAGGGCTTCATCGATCGGCAAATCCTCAGCATCGCGCAGCAAAGAAATAGTCGGAGAAGTCCAGGCAGGAGTAGGTATGGGAGTCTGAGCCATCACAACCGAGGAGTCGAACTCCTCGAAAAGGATTCGTGTAGACAATACCACCGACCCATCGGGCCCCATTGGGAGAGGAGCAAGGGGATCCGATAGCACAAGCGGATCAGGTGGAACCCGCATCCGAGGCCAAGACCCGAAACGCACGGATCCAATATGGGAGAACTTAGAATGATTGCCCACGTGCCCCGATATAGAAACATGCTTGCAGATAGTCGACAGAGGTGGCGGTTGCAGGACCTGAGAATCGACCTCGAGAGAGCCCAAGGAAAAGATATCGCGCCATACAAGATCTGTACATGGCTTCCGAGAATCGAGCAGAATCGAGGCAGAGGGGATACACATAGCAGGCGACCCCTCGTAAACCCCTCCAGACAATGACACGTGGCCTCCAGGAGACGAACCGTCGACCCCTCCGGTAGTTGACGCGTGGCCTGCAGGAGACGAACCGTCCACCCCCACTCCCGGGGTCTCAGCACTGACAGTAGCAGCCCTCGCTGGAGACGGTGACGCGGCCGCCGTCGCCGCCGCCGTGGGCGAAAGAAAGAAGAACTCCAACTTGAACGTCCAGTGTCCGATCTTCAAAGTCTCAAAAAGAATCTTATCAACCGCCGTGGCGAGGAAGGAGGAAGAGCATTCCAACAGAATTTTGGTACACGTCCAATCGGCACCCGGATACAATCCATCGTCTAGAACAACCAAGACAGCCCCCCAGGCTCCGACGACCCGCGAGAGCGCCGCGACCGTCCGAGAGAGGAAAGGAACTCCCCGCACTTCCACCACACAAACCTCCGAAGCAAAAGATGCACCGTCGGCGATCCTGAAGCACCTCCACGCCATATCGCCATCACCGCCAAGAGAAAGTAGCCTTTCCCGCTGCTCCGGGGAAAGGCCGCGCACGCAGCAACGGGCGGAATCAAGAACCACAAAATCTCCGCCGAAGAGAGGCCCCAAGACCTCTAAAGTGTTGGTGTGGATCAAATCCCAAGCCGTACCGGGCTTCTGCCGGACCCCCACCACTGCAAGGGAGCCACCAGCTACGCGAGAGCTCCCCACCTGAACGGTCACCCCACCAATCGCCACCCCATGCTCCTCCTCCCCACGCGGATGCTCCCCTTGAACAGGCTCCCCACCAAGCGGCCCACTACTCCGACCGATCAGCGAAACGGAACCTTCCTTCACATCGTCACCCACCCCCCCCAACAGCACCAGAACGCACCACCTGTGCAAAGGAACGCGACCCTCCACCGCTGAAGTTGACTCCAAGACTTCCATGCATCCCCTGCGCATGCGATCGAACGGGTTTCGAACTCGCAGAGAAGGCACGAGAACTCCCAACACCTCTGCATGAGATCATGCGATGGCCCACACGTCCGCATGCAAAGCATCGCGGAGGCAAACGACAAGAGGACGCCAAATGGCCATGCACGCCGCACCTAAAGCACCTCTTCCCCAACTTCTTGTGCGTTACCTTCATCCATCCTCCTTCCCCGACGTTCTGCTCCGAGCCCACCTCCTCGCATGGCCTTAAATTTCAGCGAAATTCGGTCGAATTTCTGTCGAATATCGATATCCAGTCGAAATCGAAATTCGACCGCAATGACCGAAATGACCGAAATATGGGGTCCTAGTACAAAAAATGATCGAAATGATCGAAATTTCGATCGAAATTTGACCGAAATTCCATCGAAATTCTTTTTTGTTCGTCACCGAAATGGTGACCGAAACCGACATTTAAGGCCTTGCCTCCTCGATGGTCCGCTCCGCACCAACTTCCCCAGCTTCCCCGCCGTTCGGCTCCGCACCAAACCCTACCACCCGCTTCTCGCCCCACCAGGCACCGAAGGATCGGCACCAACCCGCTTCTCATCCCCCCAGCAGCTCCCCCTCGCCCTCGACGAACTCGCTTCGCCTACGCCCTTCGCACGCCAGAGAGTCTGAGTTCGCCGCTCCATCCTTCCCATCCTCAAGAATCCATGGAGTTGGCCATACTTAAAGCGACAGAAGGTTTTGCCATTTTTTATCATCAATAAATCAGTAGAAAAAGTAGAAAAACACTAGCTTCTTAAAACGGTTAAAAGTTGCAACTTACTCCCAAGGAACATCTCCTACCCTCAAGCATTCTATCTCCTTCATTGTCCTCATATACCAGAGTATATTCACCAGTTCCATCCAACAAACTGGTGATATCCACATTTGCTCCATGGTTCCCACCAACAGCTAGCTCCCTTTGAGCTAACACAAAGCAATACCACCGACTCACCATATACTTCCATTAGTAACATTCACTTTACCTCTATACCAAGGCCAACTAAAGTGTTTGCGCAATTGTGTTTCCTATAAGCCTACTTTCTAATTTCTATTAGCCACTTATGCTCTCAACTTAGATATAGAGTTACTTTGATTTTTTTTTACTTTCAAGACATTAGGACACAATACATTATTGATGGGGGTTATGAAAAGGATGGTAATACCATAAGCAGTTCTACTTCTATTTTGCTGCTCTTCTTTCTTGACCTATGATTTTATATGTTAGTATTGCATGTCACCATTTTGATCATGTTCAAGAGGTGAAGAAAATAGCTTCTAATTATGTTGCCGGATCTGATTCTGGCTCTAAGCGACATAGTGGTTGTTGGAGAGATTGGATGGAAATATGTGACTTCCCGTAACGACAAGTCAAAACAGCAATACAATTTTTATGGGAAGAGAACTGAAGGAGGAATTACAATGCTAAAGTAACATCTCGTTAGTAGCTACTCCAACACGAATGTGGCTAAGTATCATGCAAGTCCTAAAGAGATTAGGGATGAAGTGAACGCTCATTTAGAGGGGAAGAGAGAAAAAAAGAAGGAAAAAGGGCGAAGAGACGAGGAGTTCAACGAATTCATGTCTCATAGAGAATTCAATGTCTTGCATGATTCTGATGATGATGATTTCCAATACCCACTTAATATTAAAACCGTTGCAAAGAGAAATGCATATAAGATGGCATTACGTAACTCTATGAGGAGTGAGTATGAGAGACAAGAACTTGGTGGTCATGATAGCCATGGACGTGTTAGTGGTAGTTCAAGGTTCCCTATAAATATTGGATCGGGAAGTGGTAGTGGATGCGAAAATGGTGCAGTAGGGGCACCACCAAAGAAGAAGCATAATGGCATAGAACTATTTTTGAGAAAGCAGCTCCGTTCACTATGTTTCGAGCAAAGATGCAAAGAAAAAGATGTTAAAAAGGTTGTTCGGTAACATAAGGGAGCGAGTCGAAAGGGTCAGTACAAAGTTGTTTGTGGAGAGGGTATTCTAGTCAATGTGGTAAAGGTACCCTTCTTGCAACATGCCATTAATGAGATTGGTGCAACGGAAGGAGGCATGACAGCTTCACTCCGTACGAGATGACGAACAAATATCTTCACATGGAGAAAGAAGAGATTGGTGATTATATTATCGAATTGAATAAATGGCATGAGTATGGTGTGGCCCTCATGTTGGACGAGCTATACGAGGAAACAAATCATCAACTTCCTCGTATATTGTGATGGGTAGACGATATTTATCAGGTCTGTAGATGCATTTAAGCATGTCAAGAGTGTCGCAAGTATATAATTAGACTCTTGAAAGATGTCATAAAAGAGACCAGTCATGAGAATGATATTCAAATCGTGACTGACAATGGTAGCAACTTCAAGAAGGCAGGTGAGATGATCATGTCTTCCAACAAGTATGGCATCTTCTAGACACCTTGTGTTACACATTGCATAGACTTGATCGTCAAAGATTTTGGAAAGAGGAAATGCAGTTGATCATGCACGATCAATCACAACATTCATCTACAATCGTTCAAAAGTGTCAACATTGATGCGGAAGGTTTGTGATGGTGATATTGTAAGGCTTGAAATTACAAGATTTGCAACTAATTTTATAATGTTGCAAAGCATGCAACTACAAAAGGTAGGTTTGAAGAAAACGTGTTGTCTTAGGGAATGGTTTAAGATTCCTGAGGTTCACACCGATCAAGAATGAAAGGCAGAAACCTTGATTAGCAAGGTTAGTTTTTGGGATGATGCCCCACGGGCGATAAAGATTATGGAACCAGCCGTGTCAGTCTTGAGAATAGTGGATAGTGATAAAAAAACTTACCATGGGTATGATATACGAAGCAATGGGGGTGATAAGGGAGAAAATGAAAGAAAAATATCGAAAAAGGCTATAAGGTGTGGTTGGGCATCATCGACGAGCGTTCGTCAAAAATATTATCGTGTCCTCTTCACCAAGTTGGTATGCATTTTGTATGTTACACTCCTAAAGTTAATACTTTTAGCTTCATTTAATCAGCATTAAGGTAATTATTGTTTGTCTATTTTCAGCATATTATCTTAATCCAAGGTACCACTACAAGCACAACCTCGGTACATGTCATGAGCTCTTATCAGCCATTCAAATTAGGTTGGAGAAACTAATGAAGTCAGGAGATATGCAAACAAGTTGCATGAGTGAGGTAAACATTCTTTATTCATCATGATCTCTGATGTCGTACTAACTTTATCATTGATGTCAGTATTTTCTGTCTTGTAGATAAAATATTTTAGAGAGGCCTTGGGTTATTTTGGAAGGATGACTGCGATCTGTGGCTGCAATAACACTCTTCCAGGTATGTCTGATCAATTAATTATACAATTTTAGTTTTATCTTATATGTTACTTATCTTCTAGGACTAAAATAATTTCTTCCTTGCAGGTGAATGGTGGATCTTGTATGGAATGGATGCTCCAAACTTGTGCCAAGTGGCAGTAAAGGTATTGTCGCAGACTACATCCGCTGGAGAATGTGAGAGAAATTAGAACATAGTTAGCCTCATCCACTCCATAAAGACAAAATTCTTTGGAAGTAGAGAAGCTACATGAGCTTGCCTGCATCCACTATAACCTCGGATTGAAGATGAAGCATGCAAGAGAGGGACATGACAAGCAAGATTACATAGATCCCATCGACCTTGCATATATATTCAAGATACAAGATGACGATGATAATGAGGAAGATGTCTTGCAAAAGTGGATGGATGATAATGGCACTCCCGTACTTGATGAGAGCGGAGGAAGACCAAATACGTAGATTACCTCATAAATGGTGGCAAATATTGATGAGTACATGGCAAGATCGGGGAGACATACAGGCCTAGCTAGAGGGTTGGAAAGTGATTCTTAAGACACGTCCTCAAAGTTTAAAATCCAAACCAAATCAGGGGCAACGGAGGAGGTGATGATATACCATGAGATTATTTGTCAAATGAAGGGGCAACCTCTGGTGGGGGTGCATATAATATTGGATCTAGACTTGAAGGAGTGCATGTTGGCCAAGAAACCACCGTACAAACATATAACATACATGGTCAATATATTCCAAGTCTAAACCGAGGTCCAGATCCTGCAAAGCAGAAGGATTATTGTCCCCACCCCTTGTACCTGCAAACGCAACCACATGGACAATGCCAGGATGACACCATTATGGAAAATTTGATATCTTCGATGGGATCATTGAGCATGGATGTTGGAGAATCAATATTTGCTGGCAATGCAACATCAAGCCCCTTTAATGATATGGCTATCAAGCACAAAATGATTCATATGGTATTTTCCCTCCTGCACACATATGTCTACATTCTACAATAGTGGTGATTATGGGGTATTTCAAGGAAATCAATATCGATACCTCTTCTCATATTGGTGTAGGATATGGTATATTTTCATATTATTACTTTGCAATGCCTCCACATACGGTGTTTCCTCTTGCAACTCTTGCCCCATCTTCTTTATCACGAGGTTCTCAAGTTGCAACCTCCTCGCATCGACCCCCATGAGATTTTACGGTTTCTGCCTCTTCTGATGATAATTATCCTCGGATTGGCTTCCATGTACACATGACTGAGCAGGAATATATTGAGTATTTGATGGATTATAAAACCATGTATTCCTATATGACATGGGGGAGAGGATTACGTGGAATATAGGGACTCGATCAAGATACATTATGGAGGAAGGAAGCAGACAAGTTACATGAATCCACCAAGGAATTTGTGTTTCGATTAGATCTCATTCGCAACATAAAAAGAAATATAATACTAGTAACTTAGTGGTTAATATTAGTAAGTGCAAGCATATTATGTGATTGGTGTATCATGTGATCTTGTAAACTTGTATTATGAAATTTGTTATTTCGTTTTAAAATTATCTATGCATTCTCTATAATAAAACTACTATTGTTCTTTTGAGGCTTGACAAAAAATCGAATGCCAAAATGCGACTCGTAGTCATTTTCTTTCACTATTTCTTTGTATTCATATACAACTTTAGAAAAACTTTAAGGTGTGGAACTATATACTTAGTAACTTCCTTCTTACATGCGCACTCCACCAAAGGTCGTCGACTTTTTAGAGAATCTCGTCCGTATGTCGTATGAGTTATAGCTCAGCAATCCATCGGGTAGGTTTGTTGAATTCGAAGTGTACACAGGAAGCTAGTCTCTTTCCATTTTCTTTAGTTTTTGTAGGCAGTCAACTTATATGCCATTAGATATGCTTAGTTAAATCTCGTCCTCTTACTTTGATCCATGCATATTAAAGTTTCAAA
This sequence comes from Ottelia alismoides, assembly GCA_037367405.1. Classification (NCBI taxonomy): domain Eukaryota; kingdom Viridiplantae; phylum Streptophyta; class Magnoliopsida; order Alismatales; family Hydrocharitaceae; genus Ottelia; species Ottelia alismoides. Next base: position 1,130,553 of record JAZKJV010001414.1, on the reverse strand, counting down.
CTCTTATTAAATTTTATTGTGAGAAAATTTGATAGGATCTAATTCAAGGAATTGTTTACAGAGGGATAATCGAGAACATGCTTTTATTTATTAGTCTTGTTAAAAACTACATTGGTAGAATCTACATTATTTCTACTTTGTAATCTAGAATATGTCAACAAGTAAAAGGAACAAACATCATCCAAAGAATACACTATAGAACAAATAAGATGAGGATAAAGAAAAAGAAGAGGACATACCATTATTAATAATGATGAGATGATTGCTCTATAAGATAAAGTAAAGAAGTACAATTGCAAGTGATGCATTTTCATTCATATCTTTGTTTTATCTCCAATGTCTTTATTAAAAACAAGTCTTATTAGCAAGTGAATGCACTTTGAAATACCACTTAACTTCTTAGACATCTTTATCTTTATAAATCCACTTTTCCTTTTTTCAAAGGATGGACACTTGGTTAGTTAGACAACTTTATCTCGAAATAATTAATAACTTCTATCTTATTAATGACAAGTACTTAGATATGATATTTGTATAATATGAACGTTGTAACTTTTGATAAAAGTATCAACAAGGATGACGGGATATTCATCAACAAAGGGAAAGAAGAGTCAATAATGGAGTGTTAATAAAATAATATTCTAGAAGAATTGTTGATATAAAAGTTTTTTGTTTTTTATCTTTTAGTATAGTTGAGTCTTATTCCTATTTGTAACCCTTCAATGTTTCTCATGTAGTTATCACCATTTGGGCTCCAATGTTTCATGCTATATAAGAAAACTCATACCTCTTAATAAAATGCATTCCATTCATTTCAACAAATATCCACATAGTATCAGAGCAACGGTCCTAGATCGGGATTTCATACCCAAAATCATGTCGCCGCCTGCAAGCTCTTCTCCTCAATCGCACATAGGACCTTCTCCTCGACCGCGTGTGGGCTCTTCTCCCTAGCCATCGTATTGTTGGTTGCTTTCACATACCACACGTAGGAATCCAACCCTTCAGCCGCTAAGGTAGCAACATCGTGTGCCAACAACAAGACCCGTGTGAGTCCTCTTCTCCTTCACCGAACTTCTCGCAGGTCTACAAGCAGCACTATGTTGCCATTTCCTTGACCTAAGCACGAGGCAACAAGCATCAACAACCTCGTATGGTGCCACCGACTACCATTAATAGCCATTTACGATTGCAACATCGTGGTTGCAGCCATATGCGCCCTCCGCGTATCGTGCGCAACATCCTCTTTTTTGCTCCATGTGTTGTGATAATGGCCTTGTTTGTGGCAGTAGCTTCATATACCGCGATAACCCTTTATAGGAGCCCAAGGCGATAGAGTCCTCAAACCCTAATATTCATGATTGCCTAAAAGATCTCTGCACCGACATCTTAATCTCTCCACTTGACCGCGACGGCCACGACTTCTATCGAGACTAAGCCCAGGTTCTCGACCTATTCTATGATGGTTCAGGGCATGGAAGGCAATACCGATATCGATATCATTTCGATATCGTGTCGATACGATATTTCGTCAATATATCGGCGATATATCGCCGAAATATCGCCTATATCAACGTACTTTTGTGAAGGAAATGCTCGAAAAGGAGGACATATCGCCATATCGATACCGATATCGGACTCATCTCGATATCGATATATCGACGATATATCACCGATATATCGCGATATTTCCTTCCTTGGTTCAGGGGACCTCTATCAAACTCAAGGGTGCAGATAACTATGTGTTTTGGTCTCGAGCTAACAACGTGCTCATTGGCAATCAGACGGAGACATTTATCCTTACAAAAGAACCTCTTAAAGAGATAGATAATGATTATGAGTCAAGCCTTGGGGGCAACTACGATGTCATGACATGGATGACCAAAGTGTTAAGTCTCGCATTGCAGCGAACCTCTTATACAAGGACATTATAAAGGACATGTGGGACGAACTGGCACAGACCTACTCTCAACAGACTACCAAGACTCATGATGTTGACATCTACATGCGGATTTGATCCGCCTCTTAGAGAGAGACTACCCATGCAGAATATTATCGAAACCTCAGTGGTCTTTAAGAGGAACTTGCCATCTTTCAGTCGGCATGTTTTCCCAAACAAGTAACTGAAAGATATAAGCGACAAGTCTACAGATTTCTTACCAGACTCCATCCTTGCTATCAGACTATGAAGGACCAATTCATCACATCTGATACTTTATTGTCCATCAAGCTCATCTTTAGTCGACTACAGCAACTTGAAACCAAGAAAGGCCGTATCGATATCGATATCGTTTCGATCCACCCAGAAATGGATATATTAGGATATATCGCCGATATATCGACGAATCGGCAAAAATGTCGAAAATGGCTCAAAAAAAACATTTTTTGTCATTTTTTTCAGAAATTAAGATCATCCAAGATATTAAAACAACAAATAACCTACAAATACACACTTATGCCACACATATCTGTCGTTTATAGCCCATATACCGCACATATCGGTCATCATATCGAACATATCGATGTTAATGTTTATTCATGACCTTTAGATATTAGAAATGGATTCCATTCAAGTTCTTATAACATTAAATAACTTAGAAATATACACTTAGATGACACATATAGATCATTTGCGAAGACTATGATCCTTATATTGCACATATTGGTCATATCGAACATACCGTTGGTACTGTTAGTTGTTAACCTATATATATAGAAAATAAAGTTCATCCAAGTTCTTAGATCACTAAATAACTTACAAATATACTCTTAGATCACACATATTGATCACTCTATGAAGCTTATATCGCATATAACGATCATTTTGAACATATCGATATTAATGTTTTGATTCTTGACTTATAGATATTTTGTTTTGAAGAATTGACTTATAGATATTAGAAATGGATTTCATTCAAGTTCTTACAATATGAAATAACTTGTAAACATACACCAAGTTGAAGAACCATTGTATGCACCCTCCTGTCGCACCATACCCTACCAGTACAGGGGGTGCGGGGGCAGCGCCCCCGACCCGAAACAAAATATATATAAACCATTGTGTGTTTTAATACTAGGTGTAGCACTATTGCTAGATATGTATTTTAATACTGGGTTGTAGCTAGATAAATAGTGGAATCAATCTTGCATGAATAATAGCATGGATATATAGAGATATCGAAGAAATATCGACTATATCGATCGATATCCGGGATTTTTTGTACTGAATCCAGTCATTTTTGACCGATATGAGCCGATATGGCGATATATCGCCGATATATCGTCAATCTCAATATCCCTGTAAAAAGATATATAGGGTAATATCGAAACCCCTACCTTGTCGAAACCGATATATCGATGATATATCGCCGATATATCGCCGACATGGCCTTCTATGCTTGAAACTCCTGCATAGTCATCTGAATGCGGTTTATTCTTTATTCAGTGATTGCTCTAACTGAATACGGAATGCCAACTTTTGTGACAATGTAAGTGCATGAGCTAAAGGTACTGGCAGAGGTTGTTCTGTCAGAGGGTGTAGTAGGAAGACCAGATTGAGCAATTGAAGGTCCATGATCTCCCTCAAATGCGAGAGAAGATCCTTATACTTCTAGTCAGACATTGTTGTAGTCGACTAGATGCAAGACAACTATGCTTCCGATAGCACGTGTCCTCAATATGTACTAAATAATTGCAATAAGTACACTACAGTCCACGATGACACATCCTCGATCACTGACTAAATCCTCGGAACTAAACAAACCCTCCTCGACCTTGTAAAGCAACCATCGCAGAGAGGTCTAAGGTGCAGGTGCAGAAAGCATCGAGATTCTGTTCAGACGATTGTATGCATCCTTCATAGGAGGGACATTGGCACGAAAAAGATGTTGACTTTGAGTTGTATCATATCCCAGTTCGAGGTCATCAAGGAAAATACCAACGATCATGGCATTCTTGTATGCCAGTTGATGCTCAATATTAGCACTAGGAGGCATGTAACTGCGAAGTTTCCAGAAAATGCCCCTCAAACTAGAGTAAAATGAGTGGAGGGGCGACCATCATGCTTAGTCATGAAATATTCATGTTGAAGCTAAAGAATCTTCATCTCATTCTTCGCTTAGGAATACATTACCACAAAAATATCCCACATTGCCTTTGCAATGGGTTGAAGTATGATGTCTTTGGCAATCTATCTTGTTAGATTTATAATGGGGTCCACGTGTTGTCCTACTTCCATATTGCATTAAACCAATTTTGTCAACTAACTCAATTTATGTTAGGTATACTCCTTGTGGCGCTCCATGATGCTCATAAATTGCACCTCCCAACCCTCGTAGTTTATCCATTTATCTTGACGATGGGGCAGGGACCCGTGATGGGCCCAGGTAACTTAGTAGCATCTACCTTGTTCTTGGTCATGATATAACGAATGAGGATGGGAAGGCTGGTTAGTTGGCTAAGTATTGTATCTAAACATCACACAAGCAGATATATCACTTACAACTTGGCAAGGTGAGTTATTTCATGGACTTTCCTACCTCAGCACAGGTTGATGTGTGCATGATGGTCTTGAGACATATCAAGTCTCCAAGAAAGAGCCATGTATTCACAAAAAGCAACATTTTTTATCTTAAAGCATATTCTGATGCAGAATACAAAAGATGCATGCTGGACAAAAACTTTATTACCAGGTTCTGCACGTACATAGCAGGAAACTTGGTAACTTGGAAGTTTGGAACAGCAAGAAACAAACAGTTATCTCCCACTCAATTGTTGAGAATGAATACAGAGATGGCTCATGAGGGAGCAAAAATAGTATGGATTCGATCCGTAGTCATATATCTTCATATCACTTACACTTGGTATTATAGAGCTCGGGTGTGATAATCGAGCATCAATGCCTATTGTCAGCAATCACATGTTTCACAAACGTACTAAACATGTGGAAGTTAACTGCCATTACACAAGAGAGATAATGCGAAGAAGGTTGTTGCATATTTTAATTATACCTTCCATAGATCAGAATGTCGTCATGTTCACCAAACTACTCGCCCATAACCAGTGTTGCAATAGTCGGCCGACTATCCCGAATAGTCGGTCCGACTATGCGGTGCGGGGGGGTCCCCGACTGAATAGACCCCCAGTCGGCCAATAGTCGGCCGATTGGCCCGACTATTAGGCCGACTGGAGTTTAGCTTTTGAAATTTTTATTTTTTTATTTTCAATTTTCAATTTTTATGGATTACATTTTACCACGGTATCGCCACAATTGTCAAATTCTATATATCTATTATATTGATTGGTACTTCTATCTTGGATTCATGTTAAATAATGACCATATATGTATAAAAATATAAGAATACATGTATTATAAATAATTTTTATATTAAAAAATACAAAACCGAATAATTCCGAATAGTCGCCTGAATACCGATTATTCTCTATTCAGTGACCCCTCCGACTGAATACCGAATACCGTCTTCTGCAACACTGGCCATAACAACTTAACGTATTGAATCAAATTGAGCATAATTGGCAAATATGCTCCACCTTGAAGGGGACTATTGCGTGTTACGCTATGTTCCACCAACTCAGGGGCGCCCTAGTCTTTTAGCTAGGTTGGTGTCTCTCTATATAACCCTAACCCTAAGCATCGACCTATATAAGGAGCCTTACCGTAGCATAATATAATCAAGTCATTCTCTCGCATATATGTATTATTAATGATAAATAACTAGTAATCAATATATTTGAATGACCATTAACCTCTAGTAAATGATAAATAGTTATTACAGGTAAGGGAAAATCAACAAAACAAAAGTAAAGATATTTACAACCTATAGGCAAGATTTGTAATATCGATATCGATAACATCTTAATAGGTATATGAGACATAACAAGATATATCAATAACATAAACAGGAAACTCAGAAATGGCTCAAAATGATTGTTTCCCAATTAAGATCATCTTAATAACTGGATTAATAAATAACATAGAAATACACTCTCATAGTCAAGAAGTAGGTGTATTCAGCACATTAACACTATATTTATGAAAAGAAATGAATGGATTGATAATTCAGGAGGACATAGAGAAGAAACCCTAAAGGGCAAATTACAAAAGTCAACACTCATCCCCAAGATGGAGCATAGATGTCAATCATGCTCAGCTTTGAACAACACTTTCTTAACGCCCCCCACCCCTGTTAGGGCTTGATGAAAATATATGTCATCCGTTCCCCTAAGCTAACAAGGAAAATAGAGATGAAACCCTTATGTGTCGCATCTCGCGTGTAATGACAATGTATCTCGTTGTGTTTGGTCCTTTGATGAAAAGCTGGACTGTTGGCAATTAATAATGCAGTCTGATTGTCACATAGCAACTTCATGGGAAGAGGTGTCTCGATAGCTAGGTTAGTTAAACAAATCTAACCCGCATCATCTCAATGCTTCCTCACGTCATAGCACAGTATTCGGGTTTAAGTACTTGACCTAGTAACCATAGTTTGCTTCTTGCTTTTCCATTAGACTAATGAACTATGTATGAAGACTATAAAACCAGATGTATACTTCATGTTTTTTGAGCATCCTCCATAGTCAGTATATATACATGCCGTGATTGACAAGAGATTTCCCTCTGATGAACAGCAACCATATACCAGGAGAGGACTTCACATACCTCAGTGTCATGTCATGTAGATTGTATCATATAAGCCTATCATGGTTGCTACATAAACAAACTGACTTTGCTCATTGCAAAGGAGATATTTGGCCTAGTAATAGTCACATAGAAAAGGTTCCCAACAAGCTCCTTATATCTCCTCGTGTCCACCTCATCTGTATCAATCATCATAGAACTTCATGCTAGGATCCATAAGCATATCTGCAACATGTCATCCCTATCTCTAGAAGTAGATATGTAACAACGTATCGTACTTCCTCTGAGTCATCACAATACCTTCCTGATTCCTGGCAAACTCAAGCCCAAGGAAGTATCGTAGTTCACCAAGGTCCTTGGTGACAAACTGTTATCCAAGGAACTCCTTAGCCCCATCGATCCCCGATAAATCATCACCTGTAACAATGATGTCGTCAACATAAATCAGAATGACAACAATACCTCGTGGTGTCTTGTGAACAAAGAACAAGTGATCTGCAGTCAATTTCTTTAAGCCTTGCTACTCAATCAAGTCTAAGAGCTTCTTAGATCATGCTCTGGGACTCTACTTTAGCCATAAGTAGCCTAATGAAGTATTTATATCTTTTGGCACTCCCCTTAAGCAGCAAACCCGGGTGGTTGTTGCATATAGACCTCCTCCTGCAGGTCAACATACAAGAAAGCATTCTTGACATCAAGCTCAGAAAGTGATTAGTCATGGACCACAACAACAAAGAAGAGGATCCGCAAAGTGACGAGCCACGAGAAAGTGTCTTGATTGCCCACCCATATATCCGAGTGAACCTACATGCTACAAGTCTAGCCTTGTATAGATCAATACAGCCATATGCTCTTTGTTTCACTTTAAAAAAGACCTATTTGCAACCAACCACAGGAGCTCTTGCCGGGGCAGTAACCAGGCTCCATATGACACGCGATCGGAGTACAACCACCTCCTCCATAGCAAGACGTCATTGATTATCTTGTATAGCCTCCTAGTATGTACATGGGATTGCAACAGCTGGCAGTCCCACCACAAACTTCGCGTAGTCCTCTAACACTATGTGGAAAGAAATGAACAGATTAATAATTCGGGAAGCCAAAGGGCTTATATGGAGAGGAGAAACTCTAGAAGGCAAATTACAAAAGAAATAAATAAGAAATACATAAATGCTAGCATGTTTTTAACAATATTGCAAGCATATTTCTATAAACAAAAGGTTGAGCAATATCAGAAATCAATTAACCAAGCACATGAGCACAATAACAAAGCCATAAATCCGATTACTTATATAAGCCAAATTTATAGCCAGATATCCTAATATTGACAGTAATTAACTAATTATACAAAATCCACAGGGACAAAGCCAAAAATCTCTATTGAGACACTAGTTTAATTCATTTTACCATTATTTGTCATTTTAGTTATCGATTTTTGTTGAATTTCAGTGGTTTCATAATTGAAAGGAAATTAATTCAAAATATTTAACACTAATATTTACTAGGAATTTTATAGAAATGCCCATGCAGACTTACGATTTTTCATAAATATCCCTATAAACATTGTATTAACAAGAGTATGCATATAATATTCCTCATTTCATGGAAACACACTTCTATATGTGTCATGTTAAATAATACCGTCAAATTTAATATTTTTAAATAAGTAATATTATATCATAAAAATGTTCCTATGTAAGGATGCAAGGATACATATATATCCATATCTGGTTCATTAGCAAACTTGTTTTATACAAATTTTGGTTTTTTTATTTAGGTATATTTTAAAATGAATATAGACATAGGTGTCACTTTAATATCCACATTGATATATGTACATATGTGTATACATGTTTTAAAAGATAGTTGCGAATTTATTTATAACTATTTGTAACAATGTTATATACTCTTTGTTGATTTAACTTCTAAGATATAAATACACTTAGTATAACTTTCAAGATTTACTTTCGTTATTATTTGCACAATCTATATCTATTTTAAATCTATATCCATTTTTAAGGATACGGTAACATTTTTTATTTTGTTGATTTATGTAGTATTCATATTTTAAAACCGATAAAGATATGGTACGCCCTAACCCCTATCAACAACCCAACCATTGACACCCCTATTTTGATATCTTGTGCAGTGTAATTCTTTTCAGTTATACCATACATATAGGTTAATTCACATTTGAGGTGAAACTGTTTGAAAATTTATAAGGGTTAATTATATACGTGTAAATTTCAATAATTCATTGTATATTCTTTATTGCAACTAAGTTTGGGGTGTTCTTTGGTCCCCAGGAAACACTAGTGATATCAATGATTGAGCAATTAGGACAATATCGATGATATTAGTTTTTTTAGCGTAAATAGGGTGACATCCTGAGATGGGACTCACTACAAAAGTATCATTAAAATATAATGGAGATGCATACAATCAAAGTAAAGGACATGCTGACGGAAGGCTTATGTAGTGACCAAGTACATTTTCAGCATAGAACCGTTGACCACAAAAATACTCTCATTCATAGCACACCAAATGGCCCATAGAATGGTGAAAGCTGGAGAGGCATCCTCCTGTGAATTAGCGCAAGCCGGTCTGATTGAGCTCCAGAAGGGGGAACTAGCGTCAGTCATGAGCCAAGTAATACTCGCACCCTCCTACACAGGTACCGAGATTATACACCTAAAAAAGGTGCTCCAAGTCTTCTGCTTCTTCAGTGCTTCTTCTGTACATCACGTCCTCTCCGTATTTTACACTAAATTGGTCGAATTTTACACTAAAAACTTGAAATTTCACCGATGTCACTTTACGAGACAACATATTGTTGATATATCGATCATACTCAAGAAAAGGAGATCTATTGTAATATTGGCACCTAAGATCTGTCGATGATGATATATGTTGATATATCGATGATATATCATGAAATATGAATCCATGTCTGGATGTCACAATTTTCTCTTAAAACGAGATTTTGAAATATGTAAGGCTAAGGCCACAAACAAAAGGCACTAAAAGTCCCACAGTTTCGAGCTTCCCTATGCTCTGTCATATAACATGTTTGTGCATTGTAAGGTCCTTTTTTAAACTAGTAATAAACAAACTTAGAACTCTTACATCATCAATCTAAAGAAAATAAGTGGTTGGATTCATTCATGAAGTGTGAGCATGGAGCATGTTTAGTAGTGTATTCACTTAAAGGATTTATTCTGAATGATAGTTGAGTCATGGTGGCTGACACCTACATATTGGAAACACTTCATTGAATTCTTATGGATGCTAGTAAATGGCCCAAGCCCCCACAATGATGATAGCAAATGGGCTCCACCCCTACCTCATCATCTTCCTCCCAAGCATGGAAGCATGTACAAACTCCTTTTTACAGCCTTATTAGCAATCAGTTGTCCTCCCCTAGCATATAACCTCCACTTACCATGATGGGCTCGTGTTGCCTTATTGTCCTTCACCCTCCACCACATGTCCTTCGTCTCCTCCTTCCACTCTTTTTGTTCTCTCTTCTATCTCCACTGATCTCCCACTCGCTCTGTGGTTCTTTCATTCATTCATTTAAAATATTGTACAGGACCTCCCTAAAACTGTTGTAGCAATTCGTTAATAAGTCTGTTATAATTCTAATATATATATATATGTATGTATACAAAAAAGAACTTGTCTGGCACTGCAAAGGCTCAAAGACTTTAGAAGTTTATCAAGTAAGGCTACGAGAGATAAATATGAAGAAAAAATATTCAAATCCCATCTCTGATTATGTGAATGAGTTGAATAGTTATTAAGTAGAATGGGTGATGACCAGATGGATGTAAAATATGATTTACTCTTCGAGTATAATTACCTTATATGGAATATAGTTGAGCTTGCATCAGAATTTGGTAAATGAGAGTAATAGTCATTAATTCCGTGCTGTAATGAAGAAATGTGCATCTTCATGTGCCAAGAATAAGGGAATCTTCAGTTGTCAGTGGAGAAGAGGAAGAATATGTGAAAATTGAAGCGGATAAAGAAGCCGTAACCATTTGATTGATGACATTTTGAACAATATCTATAATGACGATCGATGCTTTTTTTATTCGAATTTGATCATAATAAAATATGGTATTTTTGTAATTTGTAGCTATTACATTTCCTTTGCTCTGAATTGTTGACCAATTGTCGTGTGATCATTTAACCATATTTAACCATATTCTATAAATTGGCATTTAAAGGTAGATGTGCACTAGTTGACATAGATAAGGGTTTTTTTACCTACAAAAACATGTGTTGTATATGTGTTCATAGAGATGGTATTATTATATATTGTATACACTTGGCCATCTCGTGCGTACATGGACCCAATTTGTCCGGACAGCGGACAGAACTTTGGAATGAGCTCCGTCATACTCTAAGAATGTTCCCTATAGGCGATTTCAATGTGACACTTCTCTCCACGGATCGCCCTCGTCTTCGTGAGGTTGTTGAGATAGTTGTGTTGTTGGGCCTCTATGAGGGAGTTGTTTAGTCCCACATGGATGAGTGGTGGGACTTGGTCATATTGGTGGGGCTATATAAGGAGCCTCACACCCCATGTAACCTTTGAGAAACTTAAATAGAAGATCCGGCCCTTTGAGCCCTTCTCCCGTAGTTTCATCCTGCTTCTTTGGGGGTAGGATTCCACGTAAAATCTTCGTGTTCTTCATGTTTATTGCTCTTGATATGTTTATCTCTTCCGCTTATTTATTTTCAACATGGTATCAGAGCAAGTCAATTCTGAATTCATCTTCGATGTTCAATTTATTTCAATTATCATTTGTACCAAGTTATGCGAGTTCAATCTGTAGATTTTTTTTTCTTTCTGAAATTTGCGTTAGTCGAACTGTAAAGTTCAATTATCTTTTTATTAGATCTCCTTCTGAGCACCCACAGTAGGTTTCCACGAAAACTGGCATCGCTACAGTGACATGCCACAACAATGGAGATCATCAAGATGAACCCTAGCATGGTGTTTTCAAAGTTCAGGCAATTATGTGAGAGGCAACATGTTGCGAGAGTAATAGAGCATAAACCACAAGACATCAGACCCATCCTTGACGAAGCTAAGCTTGAGAAAAGAAGTCTCTAGTAGATCTGGATCCACCGTCATTAAAACTACACCACCGTCTTGTTTGGCGCGGTTGTATCTACGTCAAAATCATATCTCCAGTAGTTCAGAAATTGTATGTCCTGAAAAACAAGGCAGACACAAGGTTGGAGCAGACTGTTGGCTGCAATCAAACCCACAACTACCATCGTATACTTATGCTTCAGATCTAGAGTGTCACTTTCTTCTACAGAGTAGCAACGGTGTGAGAAGTTGATAGCATCAACGCCATGATGGGTTCTTTGAACCCTACTCCCCCACTACGGAAAAGAAGCAGCAGCGACAGCAGTGTTCCAAACCCTCGATGATTGAAGAAGAGAGGAAAGGGGCCTTTACTTTCCCCTACCCTTGGGAGATATCGCTGGAGCATAAGCACTAGTGAGTCCTTCTGTTAGGTTATTTGTCATTTATGCGGGCCCAACAGGGTTATTCTTTATCAACATACTATCACATTGGGAAAAAAATGAATCAATTGCTAAAGCAAAAAAACATGGGGTTGCTCTTCTATATTTGAGCCCAACTGGCCTTGTAATCAACAAAAAAAGAGAAGTAAAAGAAAGGGGTGGGATATCTCGGACCCCCTGATTTGGGCCCAAAGTTGGCTGATTTTGAAGCAAAAAGAAAGAAAGATAAGAAAGAGGAAAATAGCCCGAAAAAAAGAAGAGGAAATGGCTAAAAAAGAGATGATTTGTGCAAAAACGAAGAACAAAAAACAAAGAAAAATGCATGTTTTTGGTTTCTCCCAACTTGACGATCCATGTTCTTATTTTATCAAGTATGGAAGAAATGGAGAGAATTTAAGTATTCGTTTTTATCTCCCACATGGATATGAGAGATATGGGGAGTGTCCATGATTACCTCTTTGTTCTATTTAAGGTGCACATATATGATCATTTATTTGAGATGTCCACATACTATTTATGTGGGTTCAGAGTCTTCATGTGGACCACGTATGACAGAGATACATAGTAGAGGCTTCATATGGAGAGATCCATAGGGACTCCAGAGTAGAGATCCCATTCTTTGAGTCAATGTGAGAGAGGCCCAGTTCGAGGCTCTCGTTGTAAGAGACCCATTACAGCAGCTTCACGATTGAAATCCTTTTCAGATCATCATATGGTGGTAGCGCTCGCAGTGATCTTTGTTGAAGAGATCTAGTTTCAATCTTTCATATCCAGAGCATTCAAGAGCCCAACAACAAAAGGTGCAGATTCCCCATATTGTGAGTGTGAGAAGATGCAATATATATTTGTACTCGACTTGTGTGTTGTATTGTCCAAGCTGAGCATTTCATGCTCCAGCTTGAGGGGGAGTGTTGAGATAGTTGTGTTGTTGGGCCTCCATGAGAGAGTTGTTTAGTCACTCATGGATGGGTGGTGGGACTTGGTCATATTGGTGGGCTATATAAGGAGCCCCACACCCCATGTAATCTTTGAGAAACTTCAATAGAAGATCCAGCCCTTCGAGGCCTTCTCCCGTAATTTCATCTCACTCCTTCAGGAGTAGGGTTCCACGAAAAATCTTAGTGTTCTTCATGTTTATTGCTCTTGGTATGTTTATCGCTTCTGCTTATTTATTTTCAACAAGGGTTAATATACGAGCTTAGTGGATTTTGTAGAGCTTATTAATGATCTAGAGCGGGAGGTGATTGGCACGCCAGATATGAAGTATACTAGGAGAAAGACGAGATGGTATTGATCGCTTTCTGGTCTCATCAAAGCCTGTGGTATTGCTCCCTTTGTATGTGGCTTCTTGTACATCAAGGTCTAGATCTAATCTTACCCCATTGATCTAGGAAACTGGAGAGGGTACACAACCTTGGACCTTCTTCAAGTTCGAAAGATCTTGGTGATTAGAAGAGAATTTCAAGGAGATGGTATTTGATCGTTGGACTTCTATTTTATTCTCTTATTCTGTCGTGGCTCATCTGGCCCAGAAGTTGACCTCATGACACTTTAGGCTATGTGTGTTTAAAAAGAAAATACAGGAGGTAAGGAGAGCTCAGTGGGCAGCTGCTGAAGCTGAAGTGAGTATGCTTGACAGGATTGAGGATGACAGAGACGTCGCAGAAGAACTCAAAGAGAGAGAGAGAGAGAAGCTTACCAAAAGCAAATCATGCTTGAAGAGAAAAGTGTGTGGCGGAGTGAAGACAAAAATTGAAGCAGGCCTGGATCAAAGAGGGTAATGTGAATTCAAAGTTCTTCTATAGGATTACAAGTGGAAGGTGGCAATATAATCCAATTCAGTTGGTGGCGGTGAACGGTAGGAAAGTGGAAGGAGATCGTGATATGGGAGTAGCACTTGCTAATCACTTCCAAGATTTTTCGAGGAGATCTTCAAGGAGACCATGGAAATGGACAAGCTTGGAGGTAATGACCCTATCTAAGCTATTGGAGTACTTGGTTGTCTGCGTCACTTGAGGGCCCCAGACCTCCAGTATCCATTGAGAAAAAGGAATGCAATATATGCCCCTTTGAGGGCTTCTCCCGTGGTTTCATCCCGCTCCTTAGAGAGTAGGGTTCCACGTAAAAAATTCTTGTGTTCTTCAATTTCTTTATCTTTATTTCCGATTCCGCTTCCTATTTTCTAACATGGTATTAGAGCGAGCCCATTCTCGAGGATTTTTTCCTTTATGTTCTTTATTTTTGGTTCGAGATTCGATTGTCATGAGTTCTTGAAGATCATCCTTATGAAGATCATGTTATTCGTTCAAGTTCAATTTCTAGGGTTTCAGCAGAAACCCTAATTTCTGTGAAGATTAAGGAAGAATCAGGATACAACCAGCATCGTCATTCCAGAATAATTAGGGTTCCATCTGGAACCCTGAATCCAGCTTCAGTCGGCATCGTCCTGCATTGCGTACAGAGATGCGCTCCTTTTCCCGTGGGCGACCTCCTCCGCACGCAGCATCTTCTTCGCGCGCTCCACGTGCAGGTGGCATGGGCCTCCATCCACAACCCTAATCGTAGGGCTCCGCTTCCATGCCGCATCCTCGGCGGCGCTCCATGCGCATCTCCAGTCCCAGGTGGCGCCTCGGTGATCTCCATCTCACTCAACTCACAATACATGAGGCGATGCAGCCATGCAGGTGCGGCCTCGAGTTCCTCCAGATCGACACCGCCGCATCCTTTATCTTCTGGAGGCTCCTGTAAACACTCCTTGCGGGAGCCCCCCCCCCCCCCCCCGCACCAGCAGGCGGCGCCCACTCCATCGGTGACAAGCTCCTCTTCCCCAGGCGACCAAACCCCAAGTAGCAAAGCTTCAGAGGAGGCGACAGGGAACATCATCGAAGGGGGTAGCGATTCCAACGAAGGGGTTCTCTACGCGAGAACCCTAAAACTAGCCTCACGCCTCAAGTGGGCTAAGTGTCGTACAGGGCCAAGGGCAGTTCAAATTTCGACATTTTTTTATTATTTATTTTCTGTTGCTATTGCTATTGTAAGCTGGGAGATGGGTCGAAGAAAAAGAGTGATGGGCCCTTTTGGGCCATTTAAAAAAACCGTCCGCATTTTCAAAAAAAGAAGAAGAAGAAAAATGAAAAGATGTAAAAAATGATTGAAACGGCTTAAAAATAATAATAATAAATGTTTCGAGAAAAGAAATGATGAATGATGTGAAAAGTCGACAGATTTATGAACGGCTTATTGATTTTTTCCCCATTTTCTTGTCTTCTCCCAACTTGGTTGGCGTCCATGTTTTCCGACAAGTATGGGAGAAAGGGGGAGTATAGTGTAGAGTTCTTCGGCATCGATCATACCGCATCACCTTCATTTCAGATCCAGACTTCAGAGATTTCAGTCACCAGATGCCAGTGCAGGTTCCAGTCCAGATGCATCCAGATTTCCAGACTCTACAATTGTCAGATGTTCAGACTCAACGTCAGTTTCCGAGTCTGCAGTTCAAGACGCACGAGTGTGCGATCTTCAGTTTCATGGTCCCCATCATTCTTCTTGTGTTGTCAGGCCAGAGTTTTCATGTGAGCCATAGGGACTCCAGAGCAGAGGACCATTCCCTATGCCAGAATGGGGAAGGGTTTTCATGTGGTATCATAAGTACTCCAGAGTAGTGTACCATTCTCTGTGCCAGATGGGAGAGACCCAGTTCTCGGACAAGGAGACTATTTTCAGACTCCATTCTCCAGCGACCGTGGACTCTGGCAAGGATTTTTGACAACTTTTTCAGTTCGGCCCTTTTCAAAGATGGAGCAATTGTCCACGTGTTGTGGCAGGCCAGAGTACTCCGACGAGGAGACTCATTTTCAGTTGCAGTGACTCTGAAATGCGCAGTTCAGAGCACATGCTCTCGGGCGAGGAGATTCAACAGACTCACACTCCAGCCCGCTTGCCATCCTTACCCGTATGGCATGAGAAGCAACATCCTCGACAGCAGCCGACAGTTGTACGCGTTGAGTTGATATTGTCGGTAGTGTCCTGTAGCGTGAGTTGAGTTTCTTTCTATTTGTACAAGCTGAGCATTGCATGCTCCAGCTTGAGGGGGAGTGTTGGAGTACTTGGTTGTATGTGTCACTTGAGGGAGATGGTCCAGGATCCATTTACCCCATCCATGAGAGGCTATATAAGGAGCCCCAGACCTCTTGTATCCATTGAGAAAAAGGAATGCACTATCCGCCCCTTTGAGGGCTTCTCCCGTGGTTTCATCCCACTCCTTAGGGAGTAGGGTTCCACGTAAAAAATTATTGTGTTCTTCAATTTCTTTATCTTTATTTCTCAATTCTGCTTCTTATTTTCTAACATAAGCGACATGTAAACCACTTGATTCAATTCTTCATGTTTGAGGAGGTTAAGACTGTGGTAGGAACCTAAATATTGATGGGGTACCCAACCTCGATGGGTTTCCAGTGTTCTTTTCCAAGGAGTTTTGGGATATAGTTGGGAGGGAAGTGGTGGAGTTTGTGGAGGAATTTGTACAGGAAAACGTGAGGTTCAATAGAATCAATAGTGCTCTTATTTTTCTCCTACCAAAAAAGGGGGTTTCAGAGAGAATGGAGGACTTTCGACTAATTGTACTCTCAAATGACATCTAGTTGGTTATTGCAAATGTCTTGGCAAATAGATTGAATATAGTCATGGACTATATTATCTCTCTAGTCCAATCAGCATTCATACCAGGAAGGCAGATCAGTGATAGCATGGCGATAGCCATTGAGATCATAGTAGACAGGAAAAGGCATTGTGTAAGTGGCTTCATGTAGAAGGTGGACTTCTCAAAGGCATATGATACAGTGGGTTGTCGCCTCTTGTAAGCAGCTCTGGCTAGGAGAGGATTCACAGATATCTGGATATCTTAAATGAAAAGATGTGTCACAACAACAACATACTCAGTTCTCGTCAATAACCGACCTGAAGGGGGTTTTTCCAACCTCGACAGGGGTGTCGCAGGGATGCCTCCAATCCCAACGTTTTTTTTGTGATTATTGTAGATGTACTGGCTTGCATGGTTGTCCAGGTGATGCAACAGGGGATTTCAGCAAGTTATTCCCTTGGAGACATCTCGATCCCCCCATTACATAAGTTAATGACACCATTTTCTTTATTAAGGGAGGTAGGAAGGAAGCTAAGGGGATGGTTACGACTCTCAAGATTTTCGATGAACTCTCATATCTTGCCCTCAAATCGAAACAAGCCGGTTGTTATATCCTTTGGTATGCTAGAAGCATATGCATTGGCATGTAGTGAGGAGCTATTCACGGTAATGGGGTTCTTATCGATTCGTTATCTTGGCCTTCCATCGGCTTGGCTTCCTACCATCAAGAAGATGGGAAAAACTAAAGCGACCATCCTCTCTCATGGTGGTCGATTGGTGCTAGCGAAGGTCGATCTTACGGCAATCCATGTTTTTTCATGTCATCGTCAAGTCTCCTTCTGGTTAATATCCATCGTCGCATGGAGATGATTATGAGGTGTTTTCTTCTAGAACAGATCTAAAGTCAAGAAAGCTCCGGTATTCACTTAGCTGAGTGAACATTGTCATGCTACCCAAGGCGGATTCTTGTCTAGAGTCCATAAACAGCATTGATTCTGAAGTCGATGGCTAGCATTGTTGTAAAAGTCGACCGACTAGGTCGACTCGTGGGCTCGACTAGTCGAGTTGGGAAGATAGCTGACTCGACTATGCCAAAGCAACTTTTAGTTGGGTAGACCCGATTACTCAGCTGACTAATCATCCAAGCCGATCGACTACGTACTCGACTTTTACATAGATTTTTTGGACACAAAGATCACCCGAATCCGATAACCTGATTTGGGGAGGGATATGGTGTTACTGTCGAACAGTAACCCCTTCCCTTGAAACCCATCGTGAGCCTCCTGGAAATCGAAGCTCCTTTGACTCCTAGAAATTGTCTCCTCCGCATCGCCGCCCCCTCCGTCGTTTCATCGGCGATGAGTCAGCAACTCCTCTTGGTGTTGGTCCTCTGTCGCGCCTTCCTTGATATCGCAGCTCCCTCTTCTCTACCTCTTTCTGCCAGGAACAATGTATTTCGGTTAGGGTTTTTTGTTGCCTTTAGATTTTTTTGTAAATTGTTCTACCTTGTTGAATGCACCATCACCACTATATATTTGTCGAGATGCTCTACCTTATTTCCATAATGAAGAAGCTTGTTAGGGTTTTTAAGAGCGAAAACTTGCTATTCTTGCTTATTTGCATGTTGGTTAGCTTATTATATAAGGTTGGCTTTGTGTTTATTATGCTCAATATGGTAGATCGGATTCATGTCAATAACTATAAGATTGGCTATTTATCTCATCTTTTATTTATCTTTTGTGATTGTTGATTAGCTTTGTTTTGTTGATTAGTAACTTGTGAGTTTGGTTAGCTTTGTGTTTGTTGATTAACAAGTTGTGAATTGTGACTATGTAGATAGCTACACCTCTGGAGAACGTCGTTTCCGGTAGCGACTCATCTTTTTATGTACTGTCGGGATCAAAAATCATGCATGGCAATGTAGTTACCTTTCAAACCGTAAGGATCCGAATACGATTACTTGCAGACTTTGCAAGAAGGTTGTCAAGGGAGGTGTATACAAGTTCAAGCAACATCTAGCACATCGAAGAGGCAACATGGTTGCATGGCCCAAGGTGGAGGATATGAAGAAGAAGATGATCGTGTACCTTGATGATGTTGCCAAGAGGAAGAGCCAGAAAGCTGCTAATATTCAGAAGATGAGAGAGTAGATTGATATCACTAGGGAAGCGGGTTCGACGAAGAGATCAGTATCCGACTCCTTGGAACAGAATGTCACAGTGGAAGGGTCATCACGTTAGATGACCATAAAGGATGTATTCTCCAAAGATTATTGAGAAAGGGTTATCTCCTATATATGTAATTGTGCATATACATCGACAATTCCTTTCAATGCATTCACGATGAAGCCCTTCATGCAGATGGTGGAGGCAATTGGGAAGTACGGTCCTGGACTAAATATTCCCACGAGGTATGAGCTCAGCAGTCCATTTCTGAATAAGATGGTGAAGAAAACGCGTGATGACTTGCACTGTCATCGAGATATGCGGAAGTTGACAGGATGCTCTACGATGATTGATGTGTGGACAGACATACGAGGAAGGAGCATCATGAACTTCTGTTTAAATTACATTGGATACTTCATTTTAAAGTCCATAGATGCCTCAGATGAGGCTCACACTATGGAATACATCTTCAAACTGATGGAGTGTTCGAATGAAGTGGGAGTGTAAAATGTGGTTCAGATTGTGGCGGACAATGCATCCGCTAATGTAGCGGCGGGAAGATTGATGCTCACAAAATATCTGCAGATTTAGTGGACCTTGTGTGACGTGCATTCCATTGATCTTGTTTTAAAGGAGATAAGCAAAGAGACGAAGGTGAGAGTGCAACCACAAAGGCGAAGAGCCCTACGTTGTTTATTTACTCTCACACCAAAACTCTTAGCGTGATGTGCATGTTCACCAACAAGAGGGACATTGGAAGGCTAGGGAAAACGATATTTACAACCACTTTCCTCACTCTTGAGAGCCTTAACGAGAAAAAATAGAAGTTGAGGTTGATGTTTCCCTCAGATGAGCGGAGGAACTACAAATGGCGGAAGACCAAGAAGGGAGAAGCAGCGAGTTCCAATGTCTACAACCCTACATTCTGGAAAACTGGAACCATGGAAGGCCGTATCGATATCGATACCGTTTCGATATCATGTCGATATGATATTTCGACGATATATCGGTGATATATCGTCGAAATATCGTCCATATCGGCGCACTTTTGTGAAAAAAGTGCTTGAAAAGGAGGATATATCACCATATCGATACCGATATCGGTCTCATCTCGATATCGATATATCAGCGATATATCGCGATATTTCCTTCCATGGCCGGAACCACACTGTACATGATGTGCGAATTTTCCCACCTTTGGTCCATTTATTGTGTATGGTTCACGTAGATCGACATCCATCCATAGGCTTTGTCTACAGAGGACTTGAAGAGACCAAGCGGGAAATAATTGTATCCTTCAATGGCATGGAGTCATCTTATAATTTTTTTGTGGGCAATGTTACCTCTAAAACCACAGGAAGGTTCGATACAAAATTGCATCGAGCAGTTTATTATTTGAACCAATTCTTATTCTACACAGAGTCTCGTAGTGATCCATATATTGCTATGAGGAGAGGTTTTACATACTGCATGGAAAAAATGTATCCAGATTTGGATAGACAAGATGTTAGACAAGATATCATCACCGGAGGCGAGCTTCTGGCATTTAGACTTGGTTGAGAAGATTTTTGCAAGCCATTATCCGTGAGACAAAGGATGACAAATAATCATGGCCTCAAATTTCACCGAAATTTCACCGAAATTCTCTGAAACTTCCATTTCTTTAGGTCACCGAATCAACACGCTCCCTTATTTCTTTTTCCAGAATTTTAAAGAATAACAATGAAATGTCAACGAAAATTCATCGAAATTATATGTTTCGACGAAACAACAAAAATAAGGGAATCTACCCTTCGCTTTTATCAAAATTTGCATATATTAATGAATTTTCACTTATTTATTCAATAATGGGTTAAGTTATTAGAGTATTTTACACTATTTAAAGAACTTTATCTAAATCCAAACTAAATCAATTAAACACAAGATTTAAGAGTTAAATTAAAGTTTTAGCTGATGATCTTTAATTTTTTATTTTCTTTATTTTGATATATATATAAGTTAAAGAGATGCTCATATGTCACCATTCGCTCTTCATGTTCAAGAAGAGAAACCAACGGCTTCTCATTACAGTTCTAAATTTGGTTCTAGTTCTGAGCAGCATACTACTTTTTTGACTGTTGGGACAATTGAATGAGAATTTAATGTAACATATCATATTACTATTAGCAAAAAACTATCTTTCTATCTCATTTATTGAGTTAAAGAATATTAGAAATATTTATTTTAGAAAAATGAGTTTTCAAATAATTTCCCCAATTTCAGGCCATTTCATCGAAATTCCACCTCTTTTCAGACTTATCGAAATGAAACTGAAATCCGACATTTAAGGCCTTGCAAATAATGGCAATTACGATCTAGGTATATCAGTCAAAATTTGAATATTTTAAATTCATGTCATTCGAATCATTTTTATTTTATTAACTTATCCAATTCTCTATTTTAATAGCTAATTGGTGGTATAATCATGGAGATGGCACGCTTCATTTGAAAGACATGACCATCAAGATCTTGAGCTTAATGTCTTTATCTTCTGGATGTGAGCATAACTGGGTACATTTGACTTGATAATGACTCCACTAACCCACCCAATTTGATTACAAATAGTAAAAATTAAAATAAAATTAATATAAATTTGTAACTTCGCTTGTATTTAACCTTCAGATCCATACCACGAAGAGAAACATGTTGGAGATGAAGAGGTTGAACGGTTTTGTGTACGTGCATTTCAATTCCAACCTGCAGGAACATCGAGTTAAGAATAAAGAGATCATCTTTCATCTCGTGATCGTACATACTTTGGTGAATGGAGTGAGGATGTCAATGATGAGGATTTCCAGGTTCTGGATTGATTTGGGATATTGTAGAAAATGCTAGTGGTACCGAAGAGAATTTGGAACTGAGAAGAGCAAGCGAGGTGAACATGGCAGGAAAGCTTCATCTTTAAGCTTAAATGTTGTATCAATGAATAAAGAGGAGTTACATCTTGAAGACATAGAAAAAGAAGAAGATGATGATGATCAATATGAAGAAGAAGAAGAAGTTGAGTGGGATGATGACATTAATGAGGATGAATAACTTGTGTCACTTGCTCCTTGATTTTTTTTGTTTTAAATGTTGTATTTGCTTTTGAACATTAGCATGTGCTATGCAGCAAACATTGTGTTATTAACTTGCTTCATTTTCTCTTCTTTTGCGATAATTACTTCTTTTTTAAGCTCTTATAAATATGGAAACTGCTAAATTTATGTGTATATACGAGAGTATATGTATTAAAAATTGATTTATATATTTGAAATAATTAAAATTTTCAAAACTAACTAATGTCCGACTAAATATGATTACTCTCTCGACCGTCGATTAATCCTTAATCAATGACCCGGTCGACCAAGTATTGACTATCGACTTCTGCAACCTTGATAGCTAGTATTTGGGGCAGAAGTAATGGCTTATGTTGTAGACTTATTCGAAGGATTTATGGCATATGCACTCAGAATGGCTTGACTTCTCACCATCCCCCGACTCTTTGGCTTCTTTGAAGGGTATTAAATAGGGAATCAAAGCGGGTTTGATTCTGAGTTAATTTTTTGAAGATTTATTCTGGGTTCCATCAGGAACCTAATTCTGAGTAGTTACACCGTCAACGTCGACACCGATTTGATCGACAATCTCCGATTCAAAATCATCACCAAGTTCATGTTCAGCAACAACAGATCTTCATCAACGCATAGGCCATCTCATGTGTGAATAAGAAGGGTTCATGTTGAACCCTAGACGTATGTAGCGGTTCCCACGAACCCTAATTATGGCGCAGACTAGGCCATCCCCACCTCCCCGATCGAGGGTTCGTCACAAAAATGGTATTGGGGTCCCATTTGGAACTGTATTCGATGACGAAGAAAAGAGGTTGTAAGGCGACGCCTATCTCCTCACACTTTCTCCTTGCGCAAGGCGACGTCACCCCTCATCTCCTCTGGGTGATGGGTTCTCGACAGGAACTACTCGAAAAAGAAGGAGAAACCCAACAGTTCCTAGTGGCCATCATTTATGTGCTTCTCACTAAAGCCCAACCTCATATGACTCCATCAACCCCTTGTACACCTCTACGACTACCTCTCGCGTGCCTCCAAGCATTGCATCTCCAAACGTGTGCGAGCTCTCTCCAGCCTTTAGTTCCAGATAGTGCACCTCCTTCAAGTTCCTCCTCCCTCCAACCACAAGAAAAGGGTCGAGCGAGGTGGCATGCGTGGTGGCTCTGACTACTCTGACTTCAGGCGGCAGAGTCATGTTAGATGGGTTCTTGCCGATGGGAACCCTAGATGATGAGAATGGGGGAGCCCCGTGCCCTTATTTTATCTCCAAGGGGCTGACATGCATAACATTTGGGCCATATTGGGATGTAGATAAAAAGGGTTGCAAATGAGAGGCATTGTTCAGGCCTAGTTGGTCATGGTCCAACAGGGCTATCGTGCCGAGGTTTAAAGAAAATGAGGCTATACTTTTACTGTATTCATGCCCAATATGGGTCCAGTGCTCGAAAAAAAGGAAGAGAGAAACGTGGTGTGCTGTGGAAGGTTGACTTTGTGAAGGCGTATGACTGCCTTGATTGGAGTTTCATCTGCTCGATTCTGCGGAGGAGGGGCTTCCCGGAGGTCTGGATTTCTTGGATGCGTCGATGCGTCGCTACGGCCTCGTTCTCAGTCATGGTTAATGGGTGCATTGAGGGGGGCTCTTTCCAGCCTAAGAGGGGGTCCAGCAAGGCTGCCCCCTTGCTCCTCTTCTTTTTGTCGTGGCGGCGGATGTCCTTGCTCGGATGGCTTGTCAGGTAGTCGATTATAGCCTCTCGACGGGGTTCTCTTGTGACGGGTTGGTGGTCCCTTTACTTCAGTATGTCGATGATACTGTCTTCTTCATTGAGGGGGGACCTGCGGAGGTCTCAGTCATGTCTGCGACGCTAGAGGTGTTCAGTGAGATGTCGGGTCTTTTCAAAAATGTCGCCAAATCGAACGTGGTGCCGTTTGGGCTTACTGCGGAGGAAGTGGGCGAGTGCGGTTCGATTTTGGGTTCACAGCCTTGTGCCCTGCCTATTGATTAGTTGGGGATGCCACTGGTCTCGGGAAGGGCTAGATTGCGAGATTGGTCGAAGGTGGTGGAGAAGGTTGAGAAGAGGTTGGCCGATTGGAGGTCTGCCTTGCTTTCGAGGGGGGGACGCCTCGTCCTCCTCAAGGCAGTGCTCTCGTCTATCCCGATTTTTTTCCTATCTAACAGTCGGTTACCGATGGGGATCAGATGTCGTCTCGAGAAGCTCATGCGGAGGTTTTTGTGGGGGGAAAATGGAGAGTCATCGAGGGGAATGCACTAGGTGGGTTGGGAGGAGGTGACAAGGCAGAAGAGCGACGAGGGTCTGGGCATCTGGAGGTTAGACCATGTTAATGAGGCCCTCCTCCTCAAGTGGGCCAGCAGGTTGTGGGGTCCTGGAGAAGATTTTTGTACTGAGGTCTTGCGGAAGATTCATGGTGTTAACGGGGGGCTTCCGTTAGCAGCTGCTCAGATGGGGCCTCATACGCCTTTCTGGAGAGGGGTGCTTGAAGTTTTCTCTAAGTTTTCGTCCCTCTTTGCTCCGGTGCTTGGTGATGGTCGCACTTTCAGATTCTGAACGGATGTTTGGACGGGGGAGGATGCTCTTTGTGCTCGGTTCCCTCGGTTGTTCGCTTTGGCGGTTGATGGAAATGCTTGCGTCGCCTCCTGCTGGTCGGGGGGTGGGTGGTTCCCTCTCTTCTGTGGTAACTTCTCGTAGCAAAGGCTCCAGGATTATCTCGATCTTTTGGATACCATCAAGGGGCCGGTCATCCTTCGGGCGGGAGGGATCACTGGTCCTGGAGGGGGGCACCTTCTCGGCCAGGAAGGCGTATGGGGCGTTTGTACTTCCCCTTCGTCGGGGCTGGAGGTGATGGTACGTGATTGCGGTTTTTTTGGGGGATTGAGGCTACCTGAAAGGGTGGGCTTCTTCCTATGGTTGTTTTATAGGCAGAGATTGATGACAAGGGACCGATGTGCGAGACTGCTTGGCAGTATCTCCGATATATGTGTTTTATGCAACAGTGCCGTGGAATCTTTGGAGCAACTCTTCTTCACGTGTCCGACGGTGATGGGGGTTTGGGAGGAGACGGTTGAAGCTTGGGTGTGCACCACGGATCTGATCTCCTTTTGTGACTCATTGGTGGCAAACAAGAGCAGGGAGCGGAGAGAGTTGTTATGGCCCTTGGCGAGATTATGGGCAATTTGGTTGGCCAGAAATGAAGCTATCTTTGCGGGGCAGCGTTTTTACAAGGAAAACGTGCTTTTACACTGTACACATTTAGTTAATGATTGGGTGTTGCTTTAGTTTCCTGGTTGGTATCGCGGTTGATACCTTGTAAACTTCTTTTTTTCTTTGTTTTTTTAATAAAGCTGGGGCGAACACTACTGAGTGTATCCCCCTCTTTTCTGGGCTTCAAAAAAAAAGGAAAAGAGATTTTTATTCAAAAAAAGCAAGCGTACAAAAAAATGAAATGAAAAGAAAAGCCGTACAAAAAGGTCGAGAAAAAAAGGAGAGGATCGGCTTATTGGTTTTGGTTCCCCCATCTTCATGTCTTCTCCCAGCTATGTTGACATCATCCTTTCTGACAAGTCAAGGAGAAAAGGAGAGCATTATGTAAAATTCTACAAATCATATTCAAATAAAGGTCGAATTCAGACTCTAATAGTTTGAGACGCACATGTGTGTGATCATTGTTTGAGAGGTCCATATACTCTTGTTCCAATCGGCTCTGGGTATTCATGTGGACCATGTATATCAGAGGCTCGATACAGAGAAATCCATAGGGACTCCAAAGTAGAGATCTGATTCTCCGAGCCAGTACGGCGAGACTCAATTTTCCGACGAGAGATCCAATTTCAATATCCATCTCCAACGACCGTGGACTTCAACAAGGATCTTCCCACGACTTTCTCTAGTTTAGCCCTTCAGAGAGATTGAGCGGTTGCGGGCTAGTTCTCCATGTGGAGACTCATTCCAGTTTCAGTGACACTGCACAGTACAAAGCACATATTTTCCGACGAGGAGACCAGTGTAGTTCCAATGACTCTAACAGACGCAATACGGAGTATACATTCTCCGATAAGGAGACTCGGTTCACACTCCAACCCTTCAGTTCCTCCTCACCAACACGGCAAGAGAAACAACTTCCTATGTAGGCAGGCAGTAGAGTAAGCGTTGAGTTGATATTGTCCGTAGTGTCTTATATTTTTGTGAGCGAGTGATTTCTTTCTATTTGTCCAAGTTGCGCATTGCATGCTCTAGCTTTGGGGGTGTTGGAGTAAGTGTCAGAGATGGGTAATCGGATCCCTCTAGGGTCCAATTACTATATCTACAAGTTTAGTTTCACATCGTCTGTGTGTGGGACTTGATCACCCCTCCTGCTCTTCCTCTACGTTCAATGCGGTGGGTCTCACCCTAACCTTAGAACTCACCCATCATCAGCACCTCTCCATGAACACCTGCATGTGCATATACCTCTCCTCCCGCAATAACACCAATGGCCGCCAATTTGGTCAACCCCTCTCCGACCCTCCATCACATGCACCACATTGCCCACATCAGTCAAATTTGCAAGGAACTCTATCGTCGAGCTAGATTTCGTGTTGTCTTGTTTGTTTTTCAAAACATCTTGACTACAAGAAAGATTGGTGAGGGTAATGAAGAAGGGAGCATCTACTTCTAGTCCAATCCTCGGGTGCTACTCCTTGTTCTAGTGTTCAAGTTTCTAGTTCTTCAAGTGTTGTATGGCACCAACTAGGTTATCCCTCTTTTCGGAAACTTTGTCAAATTCTTCCCCATCTTCCTCCTACTATTTACTTAGAGTGTAAGGCGTGCTAATTGTAGAAGCATAACTGGAGTTCACTTGCTATGTCTGGTATTGTCCATTCCACTTTTTTGTTGATATCTAAATCATCTAATCAGTATTATCTTTTGTTCTAATTGATGATTTTTCTCAGGTTTCGTGGATTTTTCAACTGAAAAAAAATATGTTGTTTTCCCTATTATTGTCAACTTCATCAATGAAATAAAAAATCAATTTAGTGCCAATATGAAAAGTCTTCGCT
Organism: Ottelia alismoides; assembly: GCA_037367405.1. Taxonomy (NCBI): domain Eukaryota; kingdom Viridiplantae; phylum Streptophyta; class Magnoliopsida; order Alismatales; family Hydrocharitaceae; genus Ottelia; species Ottelia alismoides. The sequence continues at coordinate 1,103,402 of JAZKJV010001414.1, read as the reverse complement.
TTGATAATGCCAAAGATTTTTCTCTCATACAACCTGCGGTTTTTTCTTTCCTCTCAAGGGATTATGCATCAGACTGCATGTGATTCTACCTAACAACAAAATGTGGTGGCCAGACAAAAATGTCAACATGTTTATGATTCTGCATGCACCTTGCTCATATGTTATCATGGTCGCACCTCGTATTGGGGGGATTTGATACTTACTACTTTTCTCATAAACCACATGTGTGTATCCTATGTAGATGAGTAGGTTCCCATTAAGATTATCTACCCTGGGAAGGGGGTGTTTCTAGTTCCACCAAATAATGTTGGTGCATTGCTTTTGCCCATATTCTTGGTTTTGGAAAAGACAAGGTACCTACCAAGGCATTCTTAAGGTACGACGAGGATCAAAATGGATATCGTTGCGAAAGACTCATCACTCATGATCACAAAAAGTGAACATTGCATTAGTTTAAATATCATCTTCTTCGAGTCTATCCACTTCTTTTCTAGTACAGATACCCAGATGCCACCACCCCCCAATAGATTGGCCCCTCCACCAGTTTAACATAAAGAATGCCTTTCTCCATGGTGATCTGCAAGACGTTGCCTATGTACAGTAATAACACAGCTTTGAGGCTCGAGGGGAGTATTCATAGGTATGCCTGCTAAAAACGACCATCTCTGGCCTAGCACATATACCTTAAGCTTGGTTCCAGAAACAATCGCATGTCTTGAGAAGTCTGGGACTCTCTAGGTCTTCGTACGACCATTACTTTTTTAAAGGAAAAATGGTGAGACATCAAGAAAGATGCCCACCCAAAAACATCTGAATATCACAAGTTTAGAGTATATAGTTACAAAAATCAAGACGCTCGGAGGCACTTGGCATATGTGCCATCACATTCTCATTATACATTCTCTCACCCATGGAATATAAATCCATTCTCGCAAAATCATCCATGGAAGCAAAAAAGCTCTCTAGAGAAGGCGAGAAGTTCTTTGTAGTCAAAGAAGACAAAGACGCTCTTTAAATCAAAATGGGGAGATTTTTTTTAGAGTCAAAATGGGGAGAAATGTCACGGAAATGTGGTTAATATGGAACGTACAGATCCTATTTACCTAAAAAAGGCAAGGGAACTTTGTTGCCAGTGAAATATTACCGATATATCGACGATATGTCGCCTATATGCTAGAAAAAATGGGGAAGGAGTATTGATTTCAGTGACTCGCCAAAACCAAATATATCGCCGAAATATTGGCGATTTTTCGAGATATTTCAGGCTATGATCCTTGTATAGAGAGAATCCTAAGTTAGGTTTACACAAAAGAATCATCATAATGAAAAAATATGAGAATACCCCTAAGGTAGTGGAACACAAAACAAATCTAAACACGATTAATTGGCAAATATATGAGTCTGGAAATAAATAAATAGGACCAATCAACTATCGATAACTTAAACATAGTTATGCGGTCCAAACGCATTGAGAAGTTAGACCCAACATGTTTCTGTAAAGCCAAGTGTGACCAAACATATGCAGAAAAAGATCATGTCCTTTGCATTATTCTCACCTCTCAAGCATTTGAAGAAAGAAGATTAATCAATTTGTTCTACACAACACATGACAACCAGCATAACCAGGTGCAAAATAATCAGTGCAATCTGAAAACAAAATAAAGAGATCTCTAAGCATTAGATAGAGTTCTTACGATGCAATTAGCAAGCTAGTAATACCAAGCAGCTGCAGTCGTGGTCTGTCGATGTGCCTGTATGAAAGAAATAAGTCCAATATGTACACTGATAGATGCAGCGTATCATTAGCAAGCTGGAATTCTACAGCAACCTGAAGATAAAACAGAAAAGATAATATTACCTTCACAAAAGTCAACTGAAGACAGGAATAACAACAGAATATCAGTGTGTGTAATGATGCAACAAGAACACGATAAAATAACAGGATAACGGAACAAAGAAAAGAACAAAGTAACGATGGATATATTATCTTTCTTCTTTACTCAAATGGGATGAAGATGAAATATGCAAGGGACTCGTTTCCTAACCAAGAAAATTAAGAGTACATAGATCTCGATCCAAGATATATTTACATCTTCCATGCAAACAGTGATAAGCATCATCATCACCATCCTAAAAACAACAACAACAAAGCCTTTTCCCACAATTAAGTAGGGTCGGCTACATGGATTCTTCGCCTCCATTCAGATCTATCTTGGGTCAATCCCGGGCTTATATCCACAAAACAAAGATCCCTTTCTATGGTCTCTTTCCAACACTTCTTGGGTCGTCCCCGCCCTCTCTTAGCCGGCTCAACATCCCAACACTCACATCTCCTAACTAGTGCATCAACTGATCTTCTTTGCAAATGACCAAACTATCTTAAGCGGTTTTCTCGCATCTTATCCTCGATCGGAGCAACACCAACTTTCTTTCTGATTGCATCATTCCGAATCCGATCTTTACGTGTGTGTCCACACATCCACCTTAGCATTTTCATTTCTGCTACAGCCATTCTCTGCACATGTCTATGGTTCACATGCCAACATTCAGATCCATAGAGCATAGCAGGTCTTACGGCTGCTTTGTAAAACTTTCCTTTAATTTTTAAAGGAATTTTCTTATCACAGAGAACAGCAGGGGCTCTCTCCACTTTAGCCAACCTGCATTTATTCTATTAGTAACATCTCTATCAATTTCCCCATCATGTTGCAAAATAGATCCCAGATATCTAAAAGAATCTCTCTTCCGAATGTCATCATCACCAATCTTCACCCCAATTCATTCACCATTGCTTCCATCAAAGGTGCACTCCATATATTCTGTCTTAGCCCTACTTATAAGAAATCCTTTACTCTCCAACTCATGTCTCCAGACCTCAAGCTTCTCATTTACTCCATCTCTAGTTGTGTCAATCAACACAATATCATCAGCAAATAACATACACCAAGGTAACTCATCTTGAATGTGACTTGTCAACTCGTCCATAATCAAAGTAAAAAGAAATGGGCTCAAAGCTAAACCTTGATGTAAACCAATGTTGATGTCAAAATAGCCAGTCTTCCCAGACGGGGTCCTTACACAAGATAAAGCCCTATCATACATATCCTTTATGAGGTTAATGTATAGGACAGGCACTTGTCTCTTCTCCAAAACTCTCCACAATATCTCTCGTGGGACAGAATCATAAGCCTTCTCCAAATCAATAAAGATCATATGGAGGTTCTTCCTTTTAGCTCTATAAATCTCCATTGTTCTCCTCAACAAATGGATGGCTTCAATAGTTGAGCGACCTGGCATGAATCCGAATTGGTTTTCTTTGACGTTGGAAACTTGCCTCAACCTTCTCTCGATCACACGGTCCGAAATTTTCATAGTGTGACTCATCAGCTTGATACCTCTATAATTTGAACAATTTTGAATGTCTCCTTTATTCTTATAAAGAGGCACCACGATACTCCTCCTCCAATCTTCAGGTATTTTCTTACTTCGCCAAATAACATTGAATAGATTCGTAAGCCAAGTCAAACCGCACTCACCTAAAACTTTCCATACTTCTACAGGGATGTCGTCCGGTCCTACACCTTTCCCATGTCTCATAACCTTCAAAGCCTCCTCTACTTCCTTTCTTTGTATCTGTCTATAGCTTGCACGATTCAAGTAACTTTCACTACTAGCTAGATCACCCAAAGTGATCTCTCTATTTCCTTCCCCAATGAAAAATTTATGGAAGTACTGCTCCCATCTAGTCTATATATCCTTCTGAGTAACAAGCACGTGACCTTCCTCATCCTTAATGCATCTCACTTGAGAAAAGTCTTTGGTCTTTCTTTCTCTTGCTTTGGACAACCTGAATATATCCTTCTGGCCCTCCTTAGAGTCGATATTTTTATACAAAACTTCATAAACTTTCGACTTAGCCTCGCTTACAACCTTCTTTGCTATTTTGTAGTTTGTGACAGTTTCCTCTGTTCTATCCTTAGACAGAGATTTAAAGCATGCTCTTTTAATTTTTAGCTTCTCTTGCACCCCTTCACTCCACCACCAAGCCTCCTTTTGACCTGGGATACAAGATGCTACTGCCTCCCACATCTCGTTTGCACTATCACTATAATCCCAAGATAAATCTTCAAAAACCTTCTCCCTGAAGCTCGATTGCTTCAGTGGAAGATTCCACCATCTAGTTCTAGTGATCTTAGGAAGCCTCCTTTTCTTTATCAGCCCTTTTGTTTGTACATCCAATACTAACAAGCGATGTTGGGTTGTCAAACTCTCTCCTGGGATTACTTTGCAATCTTTACAACACAACCGATCTCTTCTCCTCAACGCAAAGTAATCTATCTGTGTTCTCGTTGGCTCACTCTTATAAGTAATTAAATGCTCCTCCATCTTCTTGAAGAGAGTGTTTGCTATGAAAAGATCATATACAACAATAACAACAAAGCCTTTTCCCACAATTAAGTAGGGTTGGCTACATGGATTCTTCGCCTCCATTCAGATCTATCTTGGGTCAATCTCGGACTTATATCCAAAAAGCTAAGATCCCTTCGTATAGTCTCTTTCCAACACTTCTTGGGCCGTCCTCGCCCTCTCTTAGCCGGCTCAACATCCCAACACTCGCATCTCCTAACCGGTGCATCAGTTGACCTTCTTTGCAAATGACCAAACCATCTTAAGCGGTTTTCTCGCATCTTATCCTCGATTGGAGCTACACCAACTTTGCCGTTACAAAATCCATGATGACTTTTCCCTCTTCATTTCTATCCCCAAAACCATATCCTCCATGAACACTAGCATACCCTGAAGCATCTTTTCCCACATATCCAGCCTAGCCGAAGAATAAATGTTTCTAGTGAGCGTGCTGCATATTGCATTGATTTTCCTTGAAAAGCCAAAGGATAATTGCAAGAGGATAATAATCATCTGAATATTGCATTGATGATGAGCAATATCATTAAAAACAATTTAGGCACTAAAGGAAGCCGAATAGATCAATGGGATCAAGCAAGGCTTGCGCTAATTAGTTTACAGCTCGCAAGTCGCAACGGCCCCATGGTATAGCAATAGGGCATACCTTCTGGAAGTCCAAGGTTCAAATCTCACATGTATATCAGTATTCAGAGAATGAGAAAATAGATTTACATTGAATCAGAGAAATGGAGAGGAGACTGGAAATGCAAATTCCTAGTCTTTCAAATAAATGCCTCTCTTGTGCCAAAACTGCAATAATGAGTATGAATTTCACTCGAAGCAACAGGCTTCAAGTGCTTTTTTACAAGGTCCATGACCCAAAACACATTGTCTGAAGCATATCAGGAACCAGACCCTTGCATCTCCTCAGTCTACATCGCCTAAGCAAGCACCAGGAGAACCTTTAAATAAATGTCCAGAACAATGTGAATTGCGATAATCGCAAGATGATGACATTTGGTTTGGTGAGAGTGAGACAAAGTAAAGAACGTGCAAGAATAACACTTTTAAAACACTTTTAGCGGACCTCCACAAGCCAGTCAACTAAAATGGCTCTCATGCTTGGAGTGACATCCCGTTGTATTGTACGCATGAAACTGCTGGAAGGTCTTTGAATAAGCTGAGAAGAAGAAGCATGAGTAAGTACTGAAACTATAAAAAAATCAATTACCACTTAACCCAAAAAAGTATAGAGGGGTGTTTTAAAAGTCTAAGCATGCAAGTTCCTGTACTGGATTGCACCTTTCATGCATAGATATGGCGTGGAAGATGAAGAAACGTGCATGAGCATCAGAAGCCAACATGGTGTATAAAATACACACCTCAATACTACGTAAAGTATCGTGAATTTCAGTAGCATAGAGGCTGCATTTTTTAGGATCCATATGATCAGAATCGATGTCTACGTAACTGCATCCTGACGTAACCATGCAATTCTTGCCGATATCAACCTCATCTGCAATGTTTGATCGAATGCAAGTCACAATTAAAAAAATCATCATCAAGCTACTGGATTTAGTATTTTCTATGAGCCATGAGAAAGTTGTGAAGATAATCATACAAGTTTCTCAAATTGTAATATTGTTGGAACTTATCCAGTTACTAGTTTAGCTTTTAATTTTGATAGGTTTATTATAACATCCATTGTACAAAACAGTATAATATGAGGATTATTATGATGATCGTTTAAAGCTCACCGTTTGCTGGGGGAGAGGAGACTCCAGAAGCTACTCTGGATATTTGCTTTTCTGAAAATATTGCCTTACAACCATTCTTTATGACAGGGTCGTTTTCAGTATTTTTGTCAAATGAATGACTGTCTGCCTGTTTACTCTGCTGCAACACCTTACATCCGGAAACATGTGCTTCTTCGACCAACTTATCTTTGCCACCTCCTTCAGCCAGCATGGCACTCTTGGCAATATGCTTACCGGAATCAGGCTTAATCTTTGCTGAGTTCTTTGGCTGAACGGAAAATCAACACATTCATTCACGGCATTTTTAAACCAGTGAAACCCCATGGGGGGCAAAAATGCTGATGAGAACACTACTTGAAGGAAAAAGGGTTGTTTAGGGTTACGGTAATTGGAAGGTTTATAACAATTGAACATGAAGCAACCAACAAGCAACAGCTTTATAAACATTACTATGGTGTGGGGTGTATTTGGCTGGGAGAAAAACGGATTTACCACATTTGTTGCAATAAGATTAGCAGTGTGATTTGTTCCAATTTTAGATAGGAATGCCATTAAATAAGTGGACAATATGTAATATATTCGGTGTCTAAAACGTTAGCCTCTGTGAACTTTGAATCCAGACCAGCATCACACTGACTAGACCTTCGTATTTGCAAACATGAAGAAGAATTAATCAATAAAGCTAGAGTGTGTACTTTTGATACAGGTATACAGTCTCTGTAACTGTCACGGCACATGTTGCTGACATCCTTGAGGACTGCTCTTCGTTTTGGCTGAAGAGCCACAGGAGCACTGACTACATTGGCATTCTCATCACCAGCAACTCTCTTCAAATTTCCTCCCGGAGCTCGCCCTGTTTTCCCAACTGATAGGTTAGGGAGATCCCGACCATTAGATGCTCGCACAGCCACAGCCCGAGCTCGGGTCATTCTAACTGCAGGTGCCTCATTTGCAACACTAGCTGTGTTTTCCCTCTGCATTACTATCAAGCACTTCCAAGAGGACCTCCAAAAAAGCCACTGCTTCTTGGTCCTGCATGCACCAGATTATAAAGATTTAAAGCTTTCACGATTAAATTCAAATGGATAGATTGTGCAAGAAGAATGCACAAAATGCATTGGAAAGGCAGTCATTTTCTTGAAATTTTAAGGGGACAAAACCAATATGTGTGCTTGTGAATGACGTTGGATAAACAATGACTACACCAATCTTGTACAGACAAAAACCCGTCTTTGAGAAAGAGTAGGCAAGGCCTCAAAGGCATGAAATACAGACTACTACCCTGTAGAGGTATCCCGTGTGATCAAATACGAATTGAAAAACATGTAATCACATATTACAGATGCGCTGAGAATGCTCTGAATTTATAATCTAACTGAGTATGACTAGACCAGATGAGATCATTGCATCAAATGATCATGGAATCAGTTTTTATTGTGGTGATCAAGAGCACAGTCCAGAAACAATGGGAGAATCGATAATACAACACAAACAGAATAGAATTATAAGCATGTTTGTTTTGTCGTTTAGATTAGCAGAGTGTTTCGACCACATTGATTATTTACGTACCGCAACGACTCTGTCTGCTGGCGGCTTATACGATCAGCAAGAAAACGCACGATAGCAAAGCATGCGATGCAAAAACACGCAGCCAAAGCAAACATCAAAACAAATGGGACCCTAAAACAACATGAAAGCATACGATCAAAGATCGGGAATCTGCTTCTTCGCTTACTCCGGCAAAAGACGATCGAATGCTGCAAAGATAGCGGTCTCGTCGCAACAAGAAGATCAAATTTCATAGACCACGTGCAGAAAGCTGAATCGGGAACGGTCAGTTCTTTTCAATTATATCTATTTCCATAAACAGATACTCATCCTTAACAGAAGGGCGAAAATTCAGAGAAAATGAGGCAACAAATATGAGACGCGATACTTTTCTGAGCCGAAAATTTAATTCAAAAAAAAAGGACCCTTCACTTCGAGAAACAAAATATCCATTACATCGACAGCGAAGAACACCGAAAAAACGCAGATTGGACGGAAAATCCAGAGAGGAACAGCTGGAGAGACTGCGACGAGATCGGCGAAGTGTGATGGTAAGAGAGATCGACCGTGGGAAACGGAGGAGAGATCTCGCGCTGGAGCTCGTTGGAAGGGAAAGGCGTGAGGAGGGTTGCGAGAGGGAGGGACGGAGCGGTGGGGAAGAGAGAGGCGGTGTTTAGGTGTGCTGAAAGTAGAAGTTTTTGGCGTGGGAGCGGGAGATAGAAATTTGCTGCGGAGAGAGAAAGGCACGTGAGAAGGAAATAGAAAAGGTATTTGACCATAATGGAGAAAATGAAAGGCACCGAAAAGTGACAAGGGAATACAAGATGGATTTGAGTGCAAATATAGCATTTGTTTGATGATAAACAATTCAAATGTGTCTTCCAATTTTGATTCTTATTTTTAACGGACGGAATATATGACAAGATGAAAGTAGTGATATCAGAATTGTTGGAGAAGACAAAACAGAATCAAAATAGTGAAGGAAATACAAAATAACATGCCTGGGAGGACGCCCCACGAAGCATCGATTTCCAAGAAAATCCTCTCCTCTGTGGCCAAAGAATGGATGGAAAGATCTTTCAACGAAGATGAAATATGGCATGCCCCCCCGGGCAATTCCTACTTCCAAATCTCCTAGCCCGATGGGTTCAACTCAAAATTCTTCAAGGTGCATTGGAACATTATCAAAGGCGATCTGATGGCTACAATGGTGTTTCTTCACGCTGGGGGCAGTATGGTCAGACAAGTCAACCATACCTTCCTCGCTCCGGTCTCGAAAGTGAAATTCCCATCTTCCTTAAGCGACTTTAGACATGTCTCTTGTTGCAACGTCATTTACAAAATTTTCTCCAAGTTACTCGCCAACATGCTTGCAAAGGTCTTGTCGCATCTCATATCCCTAAACCAGATGGCCTTTATCAAGGGCAGGAGGATTGGGGACTGAATCTGACTTGCCCAGGAGTTGGTGTGTGGTTTTGACCGTAATTATGGGCCCAAGCGTGCTTGTATAAAGATTGATTTGTCAAATGCCTTTGATTCTTTGAACCACCACTTCATTGTTCACCACCTTTTTGCCATGGGTTTTGGTAATACATGGACAAACTGGATCCGCACATGCATATCTACAGCCCCATACTCAGTCTTGGTCAATGGGGTACCCTTCGACATGTTCAACGGTTGTAGAGGCCTCCAGCAGGGTGACCCCTTGAGTCCTCTCCTCTTCACTATCGCTATGGAAGCGCTCATTGGGATGGTGGACTGATGAATCCTCATTCATCACTCTTTATTCTGTTATTTTAGCTAAATATCTTAGCAAAGCATCCTGTATATAGTTGTAAATACAATAAATTAGCAATGAGCATGCATTTGTTAATAATTAATAATTAGCATGTATTTGTGCAAAAATAAAAGAACAAAGAATAAAAGAAAAAGAAGGAGATATTTAGAATAAATATTGAGTGACCTGAACCCAAGAGAGGGTCCAATATGGGCCTGATCGTCAAATAAAATAAGTAGAGAGAGATAGGGCCACTCTACCTTGTACATACTCCTTCCTATGAGTATATATTTTATTTTTACAAAAAAAATATTTAACCCCTTGTATATATTTCTAAAAATAAAACAAAAATTAGAAAAATAAAATAAAAAGAAAAATAAAATTCTCTCTACAACCATGTACATAACACATGTATATATGTACCATACACCTATTTATTTTATACTTGTAATAAATAATAAAAATAAAATAAAAATTATTTTATACTTCAAAGAATATGATGTAAATAAATAAAATATAAAATTAGGGTATTTATACAAAAATGAGAAAATAAAAATGATTATAGAAAATACCTAGGTATTTTATACATGTATATAATATAATATATTGTATATATATTAAATTATTTTTCATAAAAATAAATAAAAAATCATAGAAAAATAATTTGAAAAATAAAAAACATTTTTCATGTTGAATATTTTTAAATTTAAAATCATTTTCTATTTTTATTGGTTTTACTAATCTTTTTGACTTCCTAATTTCATATTGGTCCAGAAGGGATGTTGACCCCGATCAACTACCCCTCCCGAACCGTCTCCCTCGCGGATCCAGCTCACGCCCCGATTTCTCCGATTTCTTATAAGCGGATCTCACATCCTTTAGCTCCGATTTTTCTGCCCGCTTCTCCCTAGTGGGTCGGTCATCCTCGTGGATCCCTAGGGAGTCGCGGATCATTCTTGGATTGCGCGCACGCCCCAATTATTCCATGTTGCCTGGGAAAGGCTATTTATTCTTCATTCGACTCCCCAGCAACTTAGCTCGTGCCACACACTTCCATGCTATCCTAGAACCCTTCCCCTTGGTGACAGCAACCGGAGGAGGCCCTTGGTGATCGGAGAAGACCACTGCAGCTGACGCTCAAGGCTCGTGGTCGAAGCACCGCCGCGACGAGCCTCCCTCACCTTCCGCATCGAGGTTGAGGCGACGACCCCCATTGACAGCACCCCCTGGAGCTCAGGATTCAGTTAGGACCTTCAGGTTACCATCTTGTAGTCTTTAGCTCCCGTATTGGCTCGATCTTTGATTCATCTTCCATCGCATCTCCGCCGGCTTCAACCCGCCGGTCGGACCCTCATCAGTCACCCTCACCCGTTCCGATCGACACATCCGCTCACCGTCACCCTTCTTACGCATCCTGATCATCCGAATCTTGGCTATCCGAGCCAAGATTAGGCCCTAGGTCTCGACCCTCACGTACGCCAGAGACCCCCTTTGCATTCACCGCCGCTTCCCTTTGATTTTAGTCCAATAACCCTGACCAGAGCCTTGCTCCGAGTCTGAGCTTTCCTCTGCAGGACTTTGCGTGCGTGTAGACACCCCATCTCTCCTTCGCCCTGCTTCTTCGGAGCTCGCCTAGATCTGACCACCCGTGAGTTCATTGGACCCGTTCACCTGACGTGGAGGAGCCCCACGAGTCGACTGCCGTCGTCCGATCGTTCATCGAAGCCGTCGATCTCCCTCGGTGCTCTGGTGAACTTCGCCCAGGGGGAGTTCGTCTAGTACCTCAATCCGTCGTTGGATCGACTCATTCGTCCAGAGATTCCATCCTCGACGTCCATTCACTACAGCTGTCAGGCCGTTAGATCTGACATCTAACGGGCCCTGTACCGCCTACGACTGCGCCTTTTGCCAACCGTTGGATCTGCCAGCTGCCAGCGCCAGAGCCGCACACCTTCGACCATTCAGAGCGCACCACCTGTCCACCCCACGTGCAGCGCACATGCTGCATGGGTAAATTGCTCAGCCTACCTTGCAGTTATTTTCTTTTATTATTTAGTCTGTAAAATAAAAAGTATACACTAGGGTAATTTGCACTTCCGCACCTTCAGTTTTAGATATTTACTTTTCAGTCCTTCTTATGTGGCATCACGTGCTTCATCATGTGTAGTTGTGGGATAATTGCATGCAGTGTCCTGGACTTATTCTCTGCTATGTTTTGAAGTGATAGTTCTATTATTTGCACTTATACCACTGTGCGTATTGAATTTGGACATGTGCGAATTTGGATGTAAAGATTGCAGATAGGACCCTAGACTTTTTATACGTGTTATTGTTTGGTCCAGAAAATGTTTTTATCGCAGATTAGTCCTTGTATGCTGTGTGTTTGATTTTTGCTTTAATAAATAGCAAATTTTGTCCAAAAATCATGAGATTTTGACACATGGCTCCTGCCATGGTATAGGAATTTCTAGGAATTTTTGGTTTCATTTTGTTGTTATTTATTATTTTTAAAAATTCAAAAACCCTGAAAATTTCTACTGCCAGTTTTTAAAATCAATTAAACATATTAAAACCCCTTGAAAAATTCCCAAAAAATATTATTTGCTTATTTTGAGTTGCTTGTATTTCTATCTAATTTTTGCTACATTTCATTTATAAAAACCATAAAAATTGAAAAAGACTAAAAACCTTAGAAAATTATTAGAAATTCATGACAATTCAAAAAAATGTGTTTTCTTTTCCGTAGTTAGATTTTCATTTATAGTTTCTCATAAAATTTCCACTTGAATTTTATAAGCATTTTAAGCAATTTTAAAATGCCTTTAGACTCTGATTGTACATTGATTAGCATTTTTGGACTTGTTTGATTTTTAGAAAATTAATTAAAAACATAAAAATATAAGAAAATTAACAAAAACATTTGAATATTTTAAAAACCCAAAAATATTTTTATTTGAATTTTCTGAGTATTTTTTATACTTTAAATAATTGTTGAATTGTAAGTTTTTAAGTTCCTTGAGCCTTTCTCTTATTATTAAAATCATAAAATTTTTGAAAATATAAAATCCACCAAATTCTTTTATTTCTTTTTATTTTTTTGATTCCCGACTACTTTGTAGCTTCCGCATATCGTGCTCGTTGTGTTCGACCCTGGTAGCTATACCAAGTAAAATAAAATAGCAAGACCGCTATCTTTGCCTGATTGTTTGATTTTTTTACTTTGGTGGTCTTGAGTTTATTGTTGACTTAGCTTCGCGGTTCAGGTCGCAACGACCTTGATTTATACCTTACCCCGAGTAGCTGAGGCTGGTCATCAGAATGGCGTCGTTGCCAGGGAGCACGGCTTAGTAGTCGGTTTTTCCATTTTCGGCTTTTCTTTTTCTTATTCTTATTTTTCTTTTCTTTCTTTGATTTCTTTTTGTTTTTGTATGTGCTTTATTTCTTTTTATTTTTATTTTTTTATTTTATTTGCTTTGTTTGCATTTATTTTCCTTTTATTTTATTTTCTATTTTATTTTTTAATAATTGTGGAATGATACACTTTTCTTCGGACTTTCTTGCGAGGGCCCGACGAGCGAGGGCGGCTATCTTCGGAGAGCCGAGGCACCCGTGTGACTTGGAGGCGGCGCATTTCTGCATCGAGTCGCATGAGAGCGTAGGAGAGAAGGAGCAGAAGTTCGGGAGCCGTAGTGTAGTTAGCTTAGTTTAGTCTATTTCTGCATTATTATTATTGTAGTAATACGGGACAGACTCTCTGAGACTTGGTGGTTATCTCGGGGTCTGTTTTACCGAGCACCGGTGTGCTCGAGGGACCTCACCGCGATTTTCGTTGGTTTTTTTATCGATTTTTATTTTATTTTGATTCTCGAAGGTTTTGGCCCTTAGATTTAGGATTTTTACTTGCCTTGCGACGTAATTATTTAAGGCCAAACCCTAGTTAAATATATGCTCCTATAGATCGTAATTGGACCTTATTAATTAACTCACAAATAAAAAATTAACCTGGTCACCTGAGGGGTCACGTGCCGCTAGAGGCCGTATACAGCGCTGGCAGGATCTATTGTGGCAGACACCGATCGGCATCAGAGACCGGACTCTGACCCCTCTTGTTGAACTGTTAGCTACAGTTCTTCGCGAGTAGAAATTATTAGTCTAAGGCCAATTTCTTCTTGCATCATATACATAGGTTTACTTTCTGTCTTTTAATTTATGCGCGGATCACTTTACATGTAGAGAGCTGGAGTCAGGTACGCATCTCTTACTCTGCATGCGTCATCATGTTTAGTCGCGCATCAGCTTTTTCGTCTTCTCCCCCTATTTTGGACCTAAAATAATCAGGAAAATCGAAAAATTCGTTAGACGTTGTTTGAATTGAAAAATACCTAAAAAACAAAAACCATGAAATTGGGATTGTTTAAGCATACTTGACCCTAAAAGACACTTCACCTAACAATCTGTCTTGAGAGAGTAATACCCTCATTATATGATTTAGACGAGCGAGAGAGTGACCCGCACCCTAGGCTAGAGCCACATCCGACCTTTCTTTAGACTACTGGTCTCGGGTTAGTCGTTCTCCAGTAAGGATCGCTCCGGTCTCTGGTAAGAGAGCCCCGATATCCTTAACAGAGCGAGTCGACGGGTAGCCGGTAAATGGTCCGCGACTTGTGCTGGCTGGGAAAGATCTAACCTTGGATCGAGACAATCTCCTGTGAGTGTTGGATTCCCAACAGCTCGCTTAATCGCTCTGAAAGACTGTTTGATCACCTAATAAAATCAACAAGATAAAAGACCGAACCTTTACGTTCATCAGCTCTGAGTGCGTAGGTGAATCGAGGTTTGCTTGATCGATCTTGTGTGCTTTTCCAGATCTCATCCGCCTTCACTCGCCACATCAAGATGATGGGTCGGAGGTCCCTTAGGCAGCCTCTGGCAGCACCGCTTTCGAGCACTCCAGCCTTCTCATCTAGGTCGGTTCGTGAGAGCTAAGATCCTCTCTCTGAACCCGAGTTTGACTCCATCCTGTTCTCCCTCGACCATCCTTCTACCAGTCCTGAGGTGCCCGAGCAGAGACCGCAGCAGCGAGTTGATTTATCGGCATATGGGTTTGGGTCTTTTGCCTCTGTAGAGACCATGACCAGCAGTGAGGAGCACACTGATGGAGCCAGCAGGAACCAGACGTATGTACTTGATCAGGGTACCATCAACAACACCCTATTAGCCTCCCTAGAGACCACGCAACATTAGATCAGGGATCATGGGCTTTCATGGTGGACATGCACCGAGAGATGGAGCAGATGCGAGCCAACTAAGAGCGCAGAGTCAGTGGAGGAGGAGGAGGAGATATTCCCGACAGTAGAGAGCCTGAGGAGCCAGCACATCCAACACCTGCACGACCGATGAGTTAGTTGCACAACCCTGGTGCAACTCTCACCCATAGATGGATAGTGTTGTCGGCCATTTTCGGAGATTTCAAGCTCCCATCTCAGACGATCCAGCTTTTTCCCCGCTTCCACGGACTCGCCGCAAAGGAGCCACACCTCCATCTCCAGGAGCTCGAGATGATCTACAGTACTGTCCATGATCGTCTCGCGGATGAGGACACCATCATGATGATGGCCTTCCCTTTCTCCCTCGTAGACAGAGTAGCCAACTGGCTGAAGCACCTAGGGAGATTTGTCGTGACATGGGAACAGCTCCGGAACGAGGATTTGAACAAGTACTATCCACTCGGCCGGACGAATGCAGTCAAGGCCCTGATCAGCAACTTTTCCATGCTCCCCAACGAGCCATTTCACGAGGCATGGGACAGATTCAGAGAGCTCACAGACCGGTTTCCCCATCATGATATATCCAAACCCAACCTTGTCCATAGTTTCTTCTGCGGGCTTACATCGGAGTTGCAGGGGCTAGTCAATGCATCCTGTGGGAGTTCTTATTTTGCCAAGGATGAGGATCAGGTCTGGGCCATCTACGAGGAGATGGTTGAGAACTACATTGTGATGTCCCAAACCCGATTGTATACTCGGGGGAATCCCACACCACCGGCTGTGTCTTATCAGAGGATAGCATGGGTTGATGTCGGCTCGTCTACATCAGCAGCAGCCGCATCACATGCAGAGTCGACGACCGCTGATATGGGGATTATCAGCGAGAAGTTGAACCGGATCGAGTTGATAGAGAAGAAGCAGTGCCAGGGCATGATGTAGATTGATCAGATGTCACAGACGCTGAGTGACCTGAAGACCCAGATCATGTGTCTCCAAGAGGTACAGATGGCTTCTCAGCCCCGTCTCAGGTCACGGGTAGATACCGGCAGCAACAACTCGACCCGACCCTCCACCCACTACCGACAGGTGCATCACATTCAGGAGGAGCTGTTCCAGCAGCAGCAACAGCAGTATGTCCTGCCACCACCATCTCAGGATAACCAGATGGTGGTGTATTAGCCGGACCAGCCCCTGGCAGTTCTCCCCCCACGCAACTATGAGCAGGAGTCGTTGATGGACGTCAACGGGATTTGGTATGACCGACCTCAGCCTGGGATCCGAGAGACCATCCCGGATTCCGTTGTTCGACCGGAGGTACCAGTTCCCAGCAACAACCTCCAGTTCAGAGTGGCCAGATAAGCCAGCAGCACCAACATCCCCAATTCCCACAGCCACAACCACATCCTCAGCCACACTTCCAGCAGCATGGTCCTCGTCCCTATCAGCAGGGACAATCGTGGAGGCAGCGGCAACAGCATCAGTAGTATCATTCTCAGTAGCAGTATCCCTCTCATCAGCAGCAGCAACAGCCTCACTTGCAGATAGGCCACCCGTCCGATTCTCATGGGCCTACCTATGAGAACCCAGCTTTAGATGATCTAGCCTGCCTCATCTCCAAGTAGCAGGCTACCTTCCGACGGGAGATGAACAAGTTCCATCAGGAGATGAGAGAGATTGTGAAAGGAAAGGTCGTCATACCCGCCCAGATTGAGCCGAACCCGAACAACCTCAAGAGGAAATCTGAGCAGGTAGAGTTTATAGAGGTTACCACTCATAGTGATTCACTTAGGGATATTTCTGCATACACTTTTGATGCTGACTTTGTTACACCTAGGAGCGGTAGGATGCTAGCCGACGACGCCTCGTCTGAGCGACGACCACATGCAGCCTCCAGAGTGCTAGACGAGGAGGAGAGCGATGTTGATGCCGCTCGTGATATTGATTATGACGGTGGTGCTGACGCCACCAAGGACGTTGATCCAGCTGACGGTACAGAGACCATCACTTCACCAGATGTAAGAGGTGGTACTGATGCCTCCGGATTTGATGCTGAGCCAGAGTGTGGTGCTGATACCACAAGTCCAGATGTCGTGGGTGGTACTGAGGCCACCATTTCTATCCATGTTGCATTTCATTCTGTTGATGTATCTTAGGACTATTCTGGTAATAAAGGAAAGGGTCCTTCATTTATGAGTCCATTTGTGTTAATTGGAGATGTTTGTATGGATTCCACTTTACCACAACAGCAGGGACCCGATCCTAGCCCTCCATCTGGGGAGGGCACAACCATCTCCTTTCCCCAAGTACTCTGCTTGGCTAAGGGGACCAAAAAAGAAAACCCAAAAAAATCCCAGCAATTAGAGTTCAGCCAGCAGATGATGGACAGATTTCAGATACAGCTGACTCTACAGGAGGCCTTGGAGCACATCCCCCTCTTCCAGAGGAACATTAGAGAGAGGACTACCATTTGCAGGAAGAGGAGGAACCACCACTCATAGATCTATGTGCTTGATGAACGCGAAATCCACCTCTTTAATAATCGGTAATTGTAGTATAGGAGGCGAATTTCGGTCGATCAAAAACCACAATCTTTGAATGTTGTGGACTATTTTTTACTTGGCAAGTCTACCAAGGTCGAACACAGGGAACAATGATTTTTAGTTGCGCGGTCTCGAATCAAATTAAATAATCAATCAATGTTCGATTAATTTCTGTGTTGAAAAATATACAATGCAATGATGGAGGTGATGCAATACAGATGCAAGGAAATATACAGAGATAATTGTTCAGCACAAGGTCTGTTATAAAGATTTCAGCTTCAATATGTGTTGATCAATAACCTCGACAATTATCACAGATCAAAAGCTAAAGTTCAAGAGAAAGAATCAGAGCATAAATAAATAATATGGGGGAATCTGGGCTCTGTTAAGAATTCCTCTTAATTTCCCTGTAAATTAATCCTCAATCGATAACCATCCTGTTCGAAATATACAAGGAAAATAATTTATCAATCTTCCTTTCTGAAACTCCTGCACAGATTAAATCCTCAATAAACAATTATTAAATGATGCATCATGATTTATTGCCCAAGCTTTTCTCAATAGAGTTCCTGCATAAATATCATCAATTTCTCTACAGCACAACGATGTTAAAATTGAGCCAACATATCAAATTAGATCCTTGAAGAATAATTGACAGTAAACAACCTCAAATCTATCCACAAATTATGCTAAGTTGTAGAGCACGGAATTAGCTTCGAAACGACATATTATATGCTAAAATCGGAGTTCATATGACAAAGATATGATAAAATGAAGTTTCAAGGACTGAAATGTAAATAAAATAAAGTTTTCTTTGCAAAGAGGTCCCTGGGAGGACTTAGCTGTAATTAATAAAAACTTGAGGGGCCTTCTTGAAATTTACCCCTGGCGGGGGTATTTTTACAATTTCTAAAAATGCCAAGGGCCTTCTCGCAATTTACCCAATGCGCACGTGCGTAACACGTGCGCCCAAGGCTCGGGTTGGAAGCGGGAGGCTCGGATGGCCGAGCCTATGGTTCGGGCCCGGGCCTCGAGGCGCGGGCGTCCGAGCCTGAGGTTTGAGGGGGAAGCGGGAGGCTTGGACCGAGGCTGAGGCTCGGATGGTCCGAGCCTCCACGCGGCGACTGGTGGTGCTTCGGTGGACCCGAGCCTCACGACTGGGGCCGAGGCTCGGGGGGGCACGTGGCGGTTGGAGGATCGTCGGATCAAGGGCTTGGGCCTGATCCGACGGTTGATGGCGGGCGGAGGCGCAACGGGGGCGCGAGGCGGTGCTGCTGTGCAGCCGAGGTGGTGGCGAGGCGGAGCACGGAGGCGAGCGGCCTCAGCGCGGTGGCTGGGCGGGCGATCGGCAGGCCCTTCGCCGGTCGGCACACGACCGGCGGAGGGAGTCGGAGGCGGAGGAGGCGGGGCCGCGAGGCGGAAGTCCTCGAGCGGTGGTGGCGATGGTCGAGGCGGCGCCTCCGCGCGAAGGCGGAGGGTGGTCGGGGCGACGCCTCCGTGCGAAGGCTTGCGTGGTCGGGGCGGAGGTGGCGAGGCCGCGAGGTGGAGGAGGCGGGGCGCACGGTGCTGCGGCTGGAGGCGATGAAAGGGCGGTCACGTGTACCTGAGAAGAAGATGACATGAATAAAAAAATGGAGGTTACGCCAGTGAAGGAGCTGATTTGCCAACTCCGGTGATCGCTCAAGCTCCTCGGCGTAGGAGCGAGCTCGGCAGCTCGATAAGGGGCTGCGACAGAGCTCCTTGAAGCTCTGGATTTCACCGAGTTCAGCCGTTGTCACCGGCTTAGGAAGAGAGGGCGGATCGTCGGAGCTGCGTGAGGTGGCTGGTTTTTATAGGGAAGAGGACGACGGCGGTTACGCGAAGGTGGTATGAAGGCCACGCATGGCTGCTGTGTTAATGGTGGGAGAGAGGAACGACCGCAGGGAAGGGGAGGGGGTAATGGCCGAATGGGGAAGAAGGTGGGGTCACGTGCTGGGCACGTGACCCGGAGTGGCCTGGAGTGAATAAAGTGGGGTGCCACGTGGCACGCCCAGGGGCTGCCACGTGGCACTCCAAAAAAATCAAAATTAAAAAGATAAAGAAAAATAGAAAAGAAATAGGAGGAGACCTCAGATCAAAAAATTTCCTTTACGAAAGTTGTTCGTCTTGTCGAGATCTACAACTTTCATGGGACTGGGAGCAAAAGGGGTAACCTGTGAGAAGTTGTATTTTTGGTTGCTTTCCATGTGTACGAAAAACCGTATTTTTGAGATTTTGTATTTTTTGGTGGTTTTAGATAGGATAAAAAATCTAGAAAAAATATGATAAAATAGAAGAAAATTATTTACACATTAATCTAATTTTTTTGGATTTTTAAAGGATAAGAAATTAGGAAAATAAAATAGAAGTAAGAAACACACAATTTTTGTACAGACCGATAACGGACACTTGGACTTGGTCAGTTTCTTTGATTTTAGTATTGACCTGGATTTGGATTTTCATGTCGCTTAATAAATCTTTCATCAAAGAACACAAATGAAAAAGAAATAAAATTAAAAGAGTTAATTAAGCACATAAAAACTCAGGTCAAAATTAGCAAAAAGTTAAAATGCGCAAAAGAGTCCCAAAACCCAACTTTCACATATGAGCTCTGAATTTTATGAAATTGGTCTTGTTTTGAAGGTATTTGAAAATGGAGTACTTTAAAAGTGAGTAGACCAAAATCGAATACTGTATGTGGGAGATATGCTCATTTTAGTATGTCAGATGTGAAATTTGACTTTGGGATTATTTGACACTTATTGGGGTTAGTAATTTTTTGTATTTTTTATTTGATAAGGTTAGTAGTATCTACACAATGGAGGTGGTTTTGGATCAATCGGAGTTAGGATGAATTAACTAAAAATGTGAGAAGTTAGCGGCTTTTTGAGATAATTTACACTGGGGATTTTAAATGCAATTATGCATGATGAAATGCAGATATTATTCACACATGCATGATGGCTAATAATGCTCTATTAATGATTAATTACAGGTGAATGATGGGGAACAGAGCCTAAATGACCAATTTTAGCATGATGAATACGAGATTCATCATACCCCTATACTTAGACCATGCTCGTCCCCGAGCATGAACGAATGACTTAGTTGATTACATCACTGACTGTGTAAGTGAATTTTCAAGGCTTAATTCATAGAAGACTCTTAATTTGAGTGATCCTAAAATTCTAGATTCAACCAAGCTTTAATCAAAAGGAATCCAACTTCTCTAATTTTCAGACTCTCTGTTTGTACATATAATATAAGGATATGATTTTAAGTGTACTGCATTTCATGAGAGTCGAGTCGGGCATCACTCAAAGTTCCAGTCCCAAAGATCCTCCTCTAGACCTAATCCTCAACACTAGGGAATAAGTCTATTCTTGCTTCAGTCAACCGTCTCATTAGTTTGTCAGACTAGAAAGTGTATATGGACGGCTAGATGATGGAGGGCATAGGGTTGTGTCTGATTTTCTCTCCCTTACATTGGAACAAGGTGCCTCTCGAGTGCCTTATTACTCAACACAAGTATATTTTATTTTGTTGATCAATGTGTCCGTCAAGAGAATTTGGAGTCGTCTGCACTTATTTTTCTGGGAGTACACCGGGGTGTGTCTCTTTTGAGTATCTAAGATACCTTCGACACCCAGACTTTTATCGCTTACGATGCAGAGCCCTTTTTGTGGTGTCAGCCCGACTCCTTGGTCCTAATTAGCACTTAGTCCAAGTGGACACTTTGAAAATGTTTGGGAGCGCTCGCCATTGGTGGAAGCTCATTTGGAATTTGACTTTGGATGATAGAGCTTTTCTTTGACATTTCTTTTTTTTTCTTTTTTCTTTTTTTTGGCTAGCTCCACTGCTTTTACCAAAAGTTGGCACACACCGATCAACAATTTTCATTAAGTTTCAACACACCCTGGCACTTAGGTCAATATCAAAAAAAGATCGCATATGAACTTGTTCACATACTGGCTAGGTTTTTGCTGACACTCAGGTTTTCTGAAGCCTTCATTAATTTTATCCCATCCTCGAATATCATTAGATTGGGTCTAAACTCAAATCTCTAGTCCTAGTTCCTCAAGTGATATCTCAACTCATCTCATCAATCATGCAGCTGTGAAAGTGATTGTGCTTATCATATTCTTTTTAAAGGTAGAGATGAAGAGTGCAATATAGCGCTCAAATCTTTCAAACTAGGGAAGTGTGGATTATTAAGTTCAAAACCCTGATGACTAAGGCAGGCTAACTCAGAATCTCAAGATCTTAGAAATCAAGTGTCCTAAAAAATCCTCAAGCCTTGAGTGATGGTGAATGTGTATGAAATGTTTGATGAAATGCAAAACCATGAGTTTTTTTTATGCAAAAAGTTTTTTTTGGTTTTTTTTTGTTTTGTTTTTGGAAAACAGGTATTACACACACTACTTGTACACATCCCCGATGTTAGATAAAAACGATTAAAGTGCGAGCTATGGATAAAGTAGATAAAATATATACAAACACACCCCCCTATACTTAGCTTGTGCTATGTCCTCATGGCACAAAGTGAAATGTTGACATAGCTCGTACTAAATATAGATGGATTAAAAACAAAGGAAGAGAAGTGATGTATAAACAATGGTAGCGGTCCCCCTATACTTAGGCTCAGGTCAGCATAAGTATAATCGGATAATTACAGATGGGGAGCCGGGTAGATTTGCGGATGTACAATATCAAGGAGGTTTGCGACGGACCTTCTTACGGGAGTGTGGAGGGAGATAATATGGAGATGTGGATGGCGATGAAGATAGGGTCGATGAAGAAGACCAACCATCGTCGGAGTCGTCCTCAAGAGAATAGTAGTCGTCTGCAGAGGATCTCCAACTTTTGTCGATCAGAGGTAAGTGCCCTTGGATCAGAGCTGTACCTATTGCACTTATCTGATGAACTACATCAGGACCGGACGAGGACTCTTCAGAAATCACCTAATGTCTAAGGTCAAAAGTGACTCTCTTGGTCGGTTTGTTTCCTTGAGAAGTATTGGGAGGAAGTTGGACAATCTTCATCTCCCTGTCTTGAGTAACCGATGTGGCATTCGTGAGTTCCTCATCAGATGAATCCCCGTAAAAGTCGACCAATTCTTGAAGTGTCATACGCTGCTTCGGTCGAGGGAGATTGTTCCAGGTGATTTTGTGGTTTATGGCCGGGGGTGTTGATGTCACTTTCGGATGATCGTGAATTTTGGTGACATCGGATGTTTCCAGAGTCGGTTCCTTATATGGTTCAAGTATCCCATGAATTACTGCCGACTCAAAGATCGGGCCATTCAAATAATCGTGATGATCTTCAATAATATGATCCAAATCTTCATAAGCTCCAAAATCTTGATTTTTCTTAGGAGCAGTGATAGGGTGGTGAGAATCCGAAGTTTGTCCAACAATTAGTCTTTTAGGTGACTCTCCTAGGGTTTGTATCAGTGTGACATGCGGAGATGTCTGATAATGTAAAATATTTATTTCCTATTCATAACTGTTGGTTTCAAGTTGGTTTTCCTCAGAGCAGGATGTGTCATTGGGGTTGCGTTCATTGTGGTCTGAGTTCAGGAACTTGATTTCCTGAGTCTCGCAATCGACGATCGCCTTAGCAGAGGCTAAGAACGGCTTTCCTAAAATAATAGGAGACTCAAACATCCTTCCGGGGTGCTCAATGTCAAGGACAATAAAGTCCACTTTATGTTCTTTACCTCAGAAATTTACGACGACAGAAACGATCCCCCGCGGTCTTTTGGTAGATCGATCGGGTAATTGAATGATCACCCTAGTCTTTTTTAGTTGTCCGAATTTGAGTTGGTCAAAGACGGACTTGGGGAGGATGTTTACTGTAGAGTCGTCATCTAACCGAACATGAGTGAATGTTGAATCCTCAATTTCACATGTGATCCGAGTCATCCGCTTGACTTTGCGGTTTTTGATTTTATGATTCATCACCAAAGAACTAGCCATAGATATGACATGATATTCAGTCCTGGATCGTTTCATGCCCGTCTTTTTGGGGATCAGTCGACTCTTCACAAATCTCTTAAGATCGGGCACATATTCTATGGCTTTGATCAATGGAAGCTCTAAGATCATACTCCTGCAAAATGCTTCCATTTCAGAATTGTCCATTTTTTTTTGAATTTTTGAATTTTTCAATTTTTTTGGTATTTTCCGTAGTCGGGGGGTCAGAGGTCAGTGGTCGTGTCTGATTGTGATGATCTCGTGGTTTGCATGGTGGTGGCCTCACTTCTTCTGAATTTTGCGTTGACTGGATGAGATCATATATTCTCATAGTTAAAGTGTCCGCTCTATGATTAGTCCGAGCAATCTCATCCTCAAACATCTCATGACTAGTGATTGAATAATCAGTCTCCATGTGTCGTGATTCTGGCATGTAACTCGAGTAGAGTGTGTTGTTCATAAACATTATGGTCTGGTCATGAGTTGTATTTCCTTGAATTTGGTTTTCTCGTGGGTTGTCAATGGAAAATTGATAGTTATCTTGAGTAGGGGATAATTCAAGAGGTTGTGAGATCCTAGTGACTGGAAATCGTGTTCCATTGTCGATATCGGTTACTCTATTATTTATCCTTGATTCCGATCTCTCTCTTATGTCCATAAGATTGTCCAAATGTGAGAGATGGCTATTCCAAGAAGAAGTGTGGTCATAGGGTGGGATGTATGGGTGGGCAGAGAATGATGGCTGAGGGGAACTTGACTTGAATGGTAGGTTCCCCTGAGGAGCGTGAGAAGAAGAATATCGGGACATGGTCGTGGAGATCGGGAAAGAAGACCACTGTACCGACATCTTGTCAAGAGGGATGGAATGATCAGCGAACCACGATTTGCTTGCAATTGCAAGGTCTTTGACAGACACAAATCAAACACAAAACAAACACGTTGATTCACCCACTCAACACTGGTGAAGGCACGTTAGGGTTCGGCCGCTTATCTTTTCAATTTTTAATTTAATGATAAAACAATCTTGCAGATTAAGCGGAGCTGTTAGGTGCCGAAATATTTCACAAAGACTGTCCCGAGTTCATACAACTAGTTGCACCTACTCTTAGCCAGTATAGGTGTAAGTACGGACCGTTTAAACGGCTACCCGTGTTACTTGAGGACGGAGCCTTCCGCGGTGTCCTCTAAACCACCTACTCTGCTAAGGGAAGTCGGACCGTAAACGGCTACCCGAGACCCTCACTGAAAAGTAGCTAATTGTATTTCGGTTTTTGGCTCTACCCTAAGTGTGCGTTCTGATCCTTACAAACAATGAGTGGGTTTCTCTCCATCAAACACAGGTTAATTTTAAGTCAATTTTATTTATAGTCGCCTTGATTAGCAGTCCTGATTTTAGATTGAGGTTGTTACTGAAGTTTATGTGAGCACAAAAATTCACGCCTACCGAACACTCCCAATTCCGTTAAATCCTAAGTTGTAAAACTTTTAGGAAGGAGGATCAGAAAAGCCAATGCAACGTAAATCAATGATGCATGCTTAAGAGAAGGACTTACAGTTAATCCTCGCG
The DNA here is from genome assembly GCA_037367405.1 of Ottelia alismoides. NCBI lineage: Eukaryota > Viridiplantae > Streptophyta > Magnoliopsida > Alismatales > Hydrocharitaceae > Ottelia > Ottelia alismoides. Next base: position 1,078,546 of record JAZKJV010001414.1, on the reverse strand, counting down.
TTCTTCATGCGGGATGCAAGACAAGGAATTTAAATTTACACTAAATGGTATGCACATATGGAAAACGCCCTAAACTGATAGTTCTATTAGCGGGAATAATTGATTTCAGAATTTGGCTAATGTTGAACGATCTATAGTGCATATATTAGCGGGAGTGTGGCCTAAGAATTACGAGCACAATCAATGATAGAAAAATAAGCGTATATGTGCCTAAGTCCTACGCCACTCAAGTCGGGTCCCAACCACACAGAAGGGGTTGAAACAGACCCGACACACCACAGGAATGTTCGGTCTTAATTATTACAAGGGTTCAAAGAGAGGGACCCTGAGAATATTGCAGAGAATTAAATATATACTAACTCTCTCTCACAAAATTAAAATTCAGTCTTCATCGCAGACCCTTGATTTAATATCAAAATCCAGCTCCCCGAAGTCTGCGAAGAGAGAATTTGCGGTTAGTAGCAGAAGTAAGAGAGAAATGCAAAATAAAATGCAGAAAAAAACTACACAAAAATTAATCTTACAAAAATTAATCACAAAAAATGATTTAAAACCCTAAAAATCCGTCGTCCCCCGACAACGGTGCCATTTGATGAAAGCAAAATCCACCTCTTTAATAATCGGTAATTGTAGTATAGGAGGCGAATTTCGGTCGATCAAAAACCACAATCTTTGAATGTTGTGGAGTATTTTTTACTTGGCAAGTCTACCAAGGTCGAACACAGGGAACGATGATTTTTAGTTGCGCGGTCTTGAATCAATTTAAATAATCAATCAATGTTCGATTAATTTCTGTGTTGAAAAATATACAATGCAATGATGAAGGTGATGCAATACAGATGCAAGGAAATATACAGAGACAACTGTTCAGCACATGGTCTGTGATTAAGATTTCAGCTTCAATATATGTTGATCAATAACCTTGACAATTATCACAGATCAAAAGCTAAAGTTCAAGAGAAAGAATCAGAGCATAAATAAATAATCTGGGGGAATCTGGGCCCTGTTAAGAATTCCTCTTAATTTCCTTGTAAATTAATCCTCAATCGATAATCATCCTGTTCGAAATATACAGGGAAAATAATTTATCAATCTTCCTTTCCGAAACTCCTGCACAGATTAAATCCTCAATAAACAATTATTGAATGATGCATCATGATTTATTGCCCAAGCTTTTCTCAACGGAGTTCCTGCATAAATATCATCAATTTCTCTACAGCACAACGATGTTAAAATTGAGCCAACATGTCAAATTATATTCTTGAAGAATAATTGACAGTAAACAACCTCAAATCTGTCCACAAATTATGCTAAGTTGTAGAGCACGGAATTAGCTTCGAAACGAAATATTATATGCTAAAATCGGAGTTCATATGACAAAGATATGATAAAATGAAGTTTCAGGGACTGAAATGTAAATAAAATAAAGTTTTCTTTGCAAAGAGGTCCCTGAGAGGACTTATATGTAATTAATAAAAACTTGAGGGGCCTTCCTGAAATTTACCCATGGCGAGGGTATTTTTGCAATTTCTAAAATCCAAGGGCCTTCTCGCAATTTACCCAATGCGCACGTGCGGAACACGTGCGCCCAAGGCTCGGGTTGGAAGCAGGAGGCTCGGATGGCCGAGCCTATGGTTCGGGCCCGGGCCTGGAGGCGCGGGCGTCCGAGCCTGAGGTTCGAGGGGGAAGCGGGAGGCTCGGATGGTCCGAGCCTCCACGCGGCGACTGGCGGTGCTTCAGTGGACCCGAGCCTCGCGGCTGGGGCCGAGGCTCGGGGGGGGGGGGCACATGGCGGTTGGAGGACCGTCGAATCAAGGGCTTGGGCCTGATCCGACGGTTGATGGCGGGCGGAGGCGCAGCGGGGGCGGCGAGGCGGTGCTGCTGTGCAGCCGAGGTGGTGGCGAGGCGGAGCACGGAGGCGAGCGGCCTCAGCGCGGTGGCTGGGTGGGCGATCAGCAGGCCCTTCGTCTGTCGACACACGACCGACGGAGGGAGGCGGAGGCGGAGGAGGCGGGGCCGCGAGGCGGAGGTCCTCGAGCGGTGGTGGCGATGGTCGAGGCGGCGCCTCCACGCGAAGGCGGAGGGTGGTCGGGGCGGTGCCTCCGCGCGAAGGCCTGCGTGGTCGGGGCGGAGGCGGCGAGGCCGCGAGGTGGAGGCGGCGGGGCGCACGGTGCTGCGGCTGGAGGCGATGAAAGGGCGGTCACGTGTACCTGAGAAGAAGATGACATGAATAAAAAAATGGAGGTTACGCCTGGGAAGGAGCTGATTTGCCAACTCCGGTGATCGCTCAAGCTCCTCGGCGCAGAGCTCGACAGCTCGATAAGGGGCTGCGACAGAGCTCCTTGAAGCTCTGGATCTCGCCGAGTTCAGCCGCTGTCACCGGCTTAGGAAGAGAGGGCGGATCGTCAGAGCTGCGTGAGGTGGCTGGTTTTTATAGGGAAGAGGACGGCGGCGGTTACGCGAAGGTGGTATGAAGGCCGCGCATGGCGGCTGTGTTAATGGTGGGAGAGGGGAACGGCCGCGGGGAAGGGGAGGGGGTAACGACCGAATGGGGAAGAAGGTGGGGTCACGTGCTGGGCACGTGACCCGGGGTGGCCTGGAGTGAATAAAGTGGGGTACCACGTGGCACGCCCAGGGGCTGCCACGTGGCACTCCAAAAAAAATTCAAAATTAAAAAGATAAAGAAAAAATAGAAAAGAAATAGGAGGAGACCTCGGATCAAAAAATTTCCTTCACGAAAGTTGTTCGTCTTGTCGAGATCTACAACTTTCATGAAGGACCGGGAGCAAAAGAGGTAACCTGTAAGAAGTTGTATTTTTGGTGGTTTTCCATGTGTACGAAAAAACGTATTTATGAGATTTTGTATTTTTTGGTGGTTTTAGATAGGATAAAAAATCTAGAAAAAATATGATAAAATATAAGAAAATTATTTACACATTAATCTATTTTTTTGGATTTTTAAAGGATAAGAAATTAGGAAAATAAAATAGAAGTAAGAAACACTCAACTTTTGTACAGACCGACAACGGACACTTGGACTTGGTCAGTTTCTTTGATTTTAGTTTTGATCTGGATTTGGATTTTCGTGTCGCTTAATAAAACTTTCATCAAAGAACACACACATAAAAACTCAGGTTCAAAGTTAGCAAAAAGTTAAAATGCGCAAAAGAGTCCCAAAACCCAACTTTCACATATGAGCTCCGAATTTTATAAAGTTGGTCTTGTTTTGAAGGTATTTGAAAATGGAGTACTTTAAAGTGAGTAGACCAAAATCGGACACTGTATGTGGGAGATATGCTCATTTTAGTCTGTCAGATGTGAAATTTGACTTTGGGATTATTTGACACTTATCGGGGTTAGTAATTTTTTTTTTGTATTTTTTTTGATAAGGTTAGTAGTATCTACACAATGGACGTGGTTTTGGGTCAATCAGAGTTAGGATGAATTAACTAAAAATGTGAGAAGTTAGCGGCTTTTTGAGCTAATTTACACTGGGGATTTTAAATGCAATTATGCATGATGAAATGCAGATATTATTCACACATGCATGATGGCTAATAATGCTCTATTAATGATTAATTACAGGTGAATGATGGGGAACAGAGCCTAAATGACCAATTTTAGCATGATGAATACGAGATTCATCAGTGCTCACTCGTGCCACCTGCTTTGCCATCTAGAACTGTCTGCCAGCCAAGAGGTCAGATGCAGGAGCTCCCTATATCAGATGCCACATTCATGAGCAGAGGTTCGATCGGACTCTATTAAACAACGGTTCTTCTATCAACTTACTTCCGGCAGCTTTACTCGATCGAATCGAGTTTGGCCCTCTTCGATAGAGCAGGATGGTCTTTCAGTTTGCTGATCGATCTGTCAAGAGGCCGAAGGGGTTGCTGAAGGATGTGGTCGTCACAATTCAGGGCCTGAAATATCCTGTGGACTTCGTTGTGTCAGACATGGAGATCCCTGAGTCTGTGACCGACACCCCCATCATTTTAGGACGCCCGTTCTTGGTCACAGCCAAGGCAGTGTCCGATCATGATAGAGGGAAGGTGTACTTTCGCGTCGAGGGCGATAGTATACAAATAAAGACGATCGATGAGACTAGAGCGCGATATTCATCTTGCTTAGAGCCACTCACAGATTCAGAGCAAATGACAGAGGCAGAGCGAGACGTCCACCAGGAGTGCGATTTTGTGATCACAGATGATGAAGCAGTTTGGTCAGACCCAGTTTCACGAGTCATCCTCCCATCTTTAGATTCTGCCGATGCACAGATTTTAGTAGAGGAGAGCTTGGAGAGTGCATTCTTGGTACAAGACACACTTCCGGCAGTAGATCGCATTCAGGAGAGCGAGGCAGTTGATTCTTCTTTTGATACAGATTCAGATCCCTCGGAGTCATATATTAATTGGGTAGAGTTCGATGATATGATTCCATGTCTGATTTCCACATAGCCAGCAGCTGGGGTGGAGACTGATCCCATTCATAGCACAGACACACCAGTAGATCAGTCTTCACCAGATTTTCAAATTCAGCGAGAGTTCTCCCATGCAGATTTGGTTACGTTCACTCAGACCATTGAGAGACCAGATCCGCCAGCTCCCAGTTGTCCAAAGTTGAAGCCATTGCCACAGTCGCTGAAGTATAGGTTCCTTGCAGACGAGCATGAGATGCACTCAGTCATTATCTCAACGGATTTGACTGGAGAACAAGAATTTCGTTTGATGGAGGTTCTTGAAAAGAACCGCAAGGCGATAGGATGGAGCGTAGCTGATCTCCAGGGGATAAGTCCGGCCCTGTGCTCCCACCATATCTATCTCGAAGAGGACGCCAAGCCGTCGCGTGAGTTCCAGCGGCGGCTGAACCCGAATCTTCGAGAGGTTGTCATGAAGGAGATCTCGAAATGGTAGAGCGCCGATTTTATCTACCCCATCTCCGACTGTAGGTGGGTTAGTCCATTACATGTGATGCCCAATAAGATGGGCATCACTATAGTTGTGAGTGACTCTGGAGAGGAGATCGCTAACCGGGTACCCACTTCTTGGAGGGTCTGTGCGGACTACAGACGATTGAACCATGCCACCAAGAAGGATCATTTCCCGCTGCCTTTTATTGATCAGATTATAGAGAGGCTAGATGGGAAGAGTCATTACTTCTTTCTTGACGGATACTCCGTATACAATCCGGTGGCCATTGCGCCCGAAGACCAGGACAAGACCACATTCACCTGCCCCTTTGGGACATATGCTTTCAGATGAATGCCCTTTGTCTATGTAACGTCCCGATGACATTCCAAAGGTGTATGTTGTCCATCTTTTTGGACATGGTGGGTTAGTGCTTGGAGATCTTTCATGGATGATTTTTCGGTCTATGGCGATGGGTTTGATGCTTGTCTTGAGTGCCTATACTGCATTCTTCAACGATGCATCGAGGTCCATCTGGTGCTATCTTGGGAGAAGAGTCACTTCATGGTGACTCAGGAGACGGTGCTTGGCCATATCATCTCCAACAGGGGCATGGAGGTTGATCCGGACAAGGTGGATATCATTAGGAAACTCAGTCCACCGTCCAACCTGCGACAGCTGTGGTCTTTTCTGAGGCATGTCGGTTTCTACCGACGCTTCATTCATGATTTCAGTAGGATTTTCTGACCATTGACTAATCTGCTGACCAAAGACATAGAGTTCATTGTGGATGATAAGTGTCTTGCGTCATTTTAGACTCTCAAGAATCTAGTTGTTGAGGCTCTTATCCTCTAATCGCCTAATTGGTCTCTCCCATTCGAGATCATGATGGATGCCTCCGATTTTGCCGTAGGGGTCGTGCCGAGACAGAGGAGGGATGGAGTATCGTTTGCCATTCACTACGCTAGTCGCACATTGGATGCCACCCAGCAGAACTACACTGTCACTGAGAAGGAGATGCTAGCCGTAGTCTTTGTCCTAGATAAGTTCATATCATACATCATTGGATCCAAGGTGACTATCTCCACAGACCATACCGCCATCAGGTACCTCATGGAAAAGAAGGATGGCAAAGCAAGATTGACTAGATGGATCCTTCTACTCCAGGAGTTTGATATTGAGATTAAGGATAAGTCTGGAGTAAAGAATGTGGTGGCGGATCATCTCTCCCGATTAGAGCATCTTGAGGATTCTGAGCAGATTGACCCTATTTCAGAGACCTTCCTAGATGAGGCGATCCCTTCTATCACCTCTCTCCCGTGGTACGCTGACATTGTGAACAATCTTGTTGTCAAAAGTTCCACAAAGTTGGCCCAGATAGCGACTTGAGACCTTCCTTGCGAAGGCCAATTTCTACCATTGGGAGGATCCCGTCCTTTATCATGAAGGAGGGGATAGCGTATGACGTCGGTGCTTCCTTTGGAGGAGCACCACAGCGTCCTCACTTACTGCCACAAGCTCGAGGCAGGAGGACATCACTCTGGGAGGAGAACGGCACAGAAAGTGCTCTAATCCAGCCTATGGTGGCCTACCCTCTTCAACGATTCTGATGAATTCGTGAAGAGGTGTACTGACTATCAGAGGATGGGCACTTGTGGAGAGCGTGATATGATGCTGATGCAACCCATTCATTTCTGTGAGGTTTTTGATGCATGGGGCATCGATTTCATGGGTCCATTCCCTAAGAGTCAGGGATTCAAGTACATTCTGTTGGCCGTTGATTATGTGAGTCGTTGGGTTGAGGCCATCCCCACCCGAACCGCAGATGCTAGGACTGTATGTAGATTTTTGAGGAAGAATATCATTTCACGGTTCAGGATGCCTAGAGCATTGATATCTGACGAGGGATCTCATTTCGTCAACAACAAGGTAAAGGCCCTTTCTAGAGAGTTCAGCATTGACCATCGAGTAGCCACTCCATATCATCCTCAGACCAATGGTCTTGCTGAAGTGTCGAATAGGGAGATCAAGACTATATTGCATAAGGTCGTCCACCCAGACCGAAAGGATTGGTCATATATTTTGGACTCGATCTTGTGGGCATATCGAACGTCCTTCAAGACTCCTTTGGGTACATCTCTCTTTCACCTCGTTTATGGCAAGCCCTACCATTTATATGTTGAGCTTAGACATAAGTCACTTTTGGTTGTCACAGACATACTTTTGGATCCAGTGAGTGTAGGAGACCAGAGTAGGGCAGAATTGGCAGCCCTGGAGGAGCTTAGAGATGCAGCCTACAGTACAATGAGAGAGTGAAGGAGTGGCATGATTCTCATATCAGTCACAAGCATGTTGGGCCAGGAAAGAGAGTATGGTTGTTTGATGCTTAGCTTAGATTATTTCTAGGGAAGTTGCAGAGCAAGTGGAAGGGACCATACCTCGTCCGAAAGGTACATGACAATGGAAGCATTGACATATCTGAGATGTTATCTGAGTCTACCTTTTGTGTTAACGGGCAGTAGCTCAAACCATATCTAGATCATGAGCCACTGGTCGTTGATGTCGCCCATATTCATTTTGCGTGAGATGTGGTCTTTGACTCACATCTATTGCATCTCGTGCTTGATTATCACTGTCTTCCGCCTTGTGTAGATCCAGATGTCCATATCACACCATTCTTCAGTCCAACACCCCATTTGCATCTTTGATTATGCTATACTTAGGGTGCACTTTACACTAAGTATGGGGGGGTGAGACTTTTGATTTTCTTTTGATTCTTTTCTACCTCTGTTTTGCTGCATATACTTAGGGATATTTTACCCTAAGTATATGGGAGGTAGACCCTGTACATTCTCCTGCTTGGATTTTCCCTTTGTGTACAACCTGTTATACTTAGTATTACTTGATCCTAGGTATAGGGGGAAACACCGAGATTCTTTTCCGTTCTATTCTTTCATTCGTCGTTGTAGTATAGTTTCCTTTTCACTTCCCTATACTAAGCACGAGTTATATCTTCTTCATCGCTCTTGATTCACTCTGAGGACATCGTTCGAGCTAAGTATAGGGGGTGTCGTATATATTTCACATACACTTTAGCCATAACTCGTACTTTGCATGAGTGTGTTAATAAATAAAATGGCTAAAATCCTTAAAAATCCATGAAAATTAAAATTTTTCTTATACATAAAATTCTTTATTGCACATACATAGCTATTTACAAAATTATTTTTGTACAAATGTCTGTAAAAAATTTTTGTGTAAAGAGCTTGTAAATATTTTGATATCAAAATTATGTGTATATAGTACAAATTTTTTGTAAATTATTTGAAAATAAAAAGTTTGCAAAAACCCTTTTGTAAATGTGTGTAAATATTTTGCAAAACTTCTGCATGCATGCATGCATCCATTCATTCAAACATTTTTCAAAAAAAATTGCATATTTTAAAAACTTGCATAAAAGCATTTTTGTATATATACTTGTACAGTTTTTCTGAATCATAGTTGACATTTAAACTAGCATGGAATTAAATTGAAAATGGAGCTTGGTTAAGATCTCAATTTACCTAATTTAAGAGGAACCTTATAGGGCTTAGGGTTGAGACTTTTCAGGTCCATGGCGACTTAATTCTTTGAGTCCACTAGGCTATGATCATATGCCATCTTGATAAGCCTAAGTAGAACACTTAACAACACACACATGACTCTCACTGACAATAGCTTTACTTGCACCAACACTTTACACCTCGCTCTCTATGGATGAGGTGGTGAGGAGGCAGTCTTCTTTGACTTGGGGTAGCATATGAGGGTAGTACTTCTAGGCGGAACCTCTCTTCTTCTTTTAGTGAAAGAAGTGTGTCTCAACTTGGTCTGGTGGCATTGAGGTCTAAAGACAGGAGTTGTGGGTTGCAATAATGCTTCAAAAGAGGGATAGTCTACTGGCTCAAAAGGAAAAACTCCTTATGTATATATGATGCACCATGTAGATATGTTGTACATATGCACATCGAAAAAAAATGTGCAAAAAGAAAAGAAAAACTCCAAAAAAGTGGTGGGTCCGAGAGAAAATGAAATACCCACCGGAGTGTATATAGTCAAATAAAGCAAAGCTTATGTTACCCATGCCCATCTCATGAAGATTGCAGCAGGGAGACTTAGCTACACTAGTTGGGCTCCCTAGGATACATGGCTACACTGGCCATGGTCCATTCTCTTCTTCCTCCTCTTCTTGAGCCGGTTGAACTTGAACTTAGAATGGAATACCCCGCTCCTCGAGGAAAGAGTTACCAGACTAGGGCATTAGAGTTACCTGGTTGAGGAGGGCTGTTGTTTTGCCATTTCTGAGGTGGGGAGCTACATATCACTTACACCGTACAAGAAAAGATTCAAGGTCATTAGAGTTTGTGTATGTAGACTTGTTCTGACCTGGATTGTTGAGGAGTCTTGACCATAGATTGGTGGAACTTGGAGGCTGTTGAGTTTTAAACCTAAGTCCAAATAAGGTTCTGACAAACTAATAATCCAAAGGTCTGACTGAGCTCCATACTTCAATTTAATGAAGACAAGTTTAATAAGCAACCTTGATTCACCTCTTTCTTCTTCTTTTCTTTCTCTTTTTCACTCCTTTTTCAAATAAGTGTTTTCTAAGGGACTAGCAAAAGTAAAGTATAGGGGGTGATGAATCCTCATTCATCACTCTTAATTCTTTTATTTTAGCTAAATATCTTAGCAAAGAATCATGTATATAGATGTAAATACAATAAATTAGCAATGATCATGTATTTGTTAATAATTAATAACTAGCATGTATTTGTGTAAAAATAAAAGAATAAAGAATAAAAGAAAAAGAAGGAGATATTTAGAATAAATATTGAGTGACCTGAACCCAAGAGAGGGTCCAGCATGGGCATGATCGCCAAATAAAATAAGTAGAGAGAGATAGGACCACTCTACCTTGTACATACCCCTTCCTATGTGTACATATTTTATTTTTACAAAAATAAAAATAAAAACGTGCTTTTAACTCCTTGTATATATTTCTAAAAATAAAACAAAAATTAGAAAAATAAAATAAAACGAAAAATAAATTTCTCTCTCTACAACCCTATACATAACACATGTATATATGTACCATACAACTATTTATTTTATACTTGTAAATAAATAATAAAAATAAAATAAAAATAATTTTATACTCCAAATAATACATTGTAAATAGATAAAATATAATATTGGGGTATTTATACAAAAATAAGAAAATAAAAATAATTATATAAAATACCTATGTATTTTATACATGTATATAATATAATATATTGTATATAGATTAAATGATTTTTCATAAAAATAAATAAAAATCACAGAAAAATAATATGAAAAATAATAAACATTTTTCATGTTGAACATTTTTTAATTTAAAATCTTTCTATTTTTTATTGATTTTACAAATATTTTTGGCTTCCTAATTTATGATTGGTCCAAGAGGGATGTTGACCCCGGTCAACTACCCCTCCCGGACCGTCTCCCTCGCGGATATGGCTCACGCCCCGATTTTTCCAATTTCTTCTGAGCAGATCTCACACCCTTTAGCTCCGATTTTTCTGCCCGCTTCTCCCTAGTGGATCGGTCATCCTCCTGGATCCCTAGGGAGTCGTGGATCATTCTTGGATTGCGCGCACGCCCCGATTCTTCCATGCTGCATGGGAAGGGCTATTTATTCTTCATTCGACTCCCCAGCAACTTAGCTCGCACCACACACTTCCCTTCTACCCTAGAACCCTTCCCTTGGTGACAGCAATCGAAGGATGCTCTTGGTGATCGGAGAAGACCGCTCCATCCGACGCTCAAGACTCGTGGCCGGAGCACCTCCACGACGAGCCTTCCTCGTCTTCCGCAGCGAGGTCGAGGCGACAACCCCCATCGACAACACCATATGGAGCTCATGATTCAGTTAGGACCTTCAGGTAACTATCCTGTAGTCTTTAGCTCCTGTATTGGCATGATCTTTGATTCATCTTCCGTCGCACCTCCGCCAGCTCCGACCCACCGGTCGGAGCCTCATCGGTCACCCCCGTTCATTCTAATCGATACATACGCTCACCATCACCCTTCTTACGCAACTTGATCATCTGAATCTTGGCTATCCAAGCCAAGATTAGGCCCTAGGTCTCGACCCTCACGTACGCTGGAGACCCCCTTTGCATTCACCGCCACTTCCCTTTGATTTTAGTCCAATAACCCTGACCGGAGCCTTGCTCCGAGTCTGAGCTTTCTTCTGCAGAACTTTGCGTGCGTGGAGACACCCCATCTCGCCTTCGTTCCGCTTCATCGGAGCTCTCCCAGGTACCGGCCACCTTCTAGGAGATCTGACCGTCCGCGAGTTCATCGTACCTGTTCACCCGACGCGGAGGAGCCCCACGAGTCGACAGCCGTCGTCCATTCATCGGAGCCACCGATCTCCCTCGATGCTCCGATGAACTTCGCCCAGGCTGAGTTCGTCCAGTACCTCTCTCCGCCATTGGATCGACTCATTCGTCCATATTCCATCCTCATCGTCCATTCACTGCAGCTGTCATGCCGTTAGATCTGACATCTAACGGCCCCTGTACCGCCCACCTCTGTGCCTTTCGCCAACCGTTGGATCTGCCAGCTGCCAACGCTAGAGCTGCACGCCTTCAACCCTTCAGAGCGCGCCACCTGTTCACCCCACGCGCAACGCACACGCTGCATAGGTAAATTGCTCAGCCTACCTTACAGTTATTTCCTTTTACTATTTAGTCTGCAAAATAAAAGGCATACAATAGGGTAATTTGCACTTTCGTACCTTCAGTTTTATATATTTACTTTTCAGTCCTTCTTGTGTGGCATCACGTGATTCGTCACATGTAGTTGTGGAATAATTGCATGTAGTATCATGTTCTTATTTTCTGTTATGTTTTGAAGTGATAGTTCTATTATTTGCACTTATACCCCTGTGCGTATTGAATTTGGACATGTGCGAATTTGGATGTAAAAATTATAGATATGACCCTAGACTTTTTATGTGTGTTATTGTTTGGTTCAGAAACGTGTTTTATTGCTGATTAGTCCATGTATGATGTGTGTTTGATTTTTGCTTTGATAAATAACAAATTTTGTCCAAAAATCACGAGATTTTGAAACATGGCTCCTGCCACGGTGTAGGAATTTCTGGGAATTTTTTGTTTTCTTTTGTTGTCATTTATTATTTTTAAAAATTCAAAAACCTTAAAAATTGCTACTGTTGTTTTTAAAAACCAGTTAAAAATATTAAAAAACCTTGGAAAATTCCAAAAAATTAATGTTTGCTTATTTTGAGTTGCTTGTATTCCTATCCAATTTTTGTTGCATTTTCTTTTATAAAAACCACAAAAATTGGAAAAGATTAAAAAAACTTAGAAAAGTTATCAAAAATTCATAAAAATTCAAAAAAATATGTTCTCTTTTTCTGTAGTTAGATTCTCATTTATAGTTTCTCATAAAATTTCTGCTTGAATTTTATATGCATGTTAATAATTTTAAAATGCCTTTTGATTCTAGCTGTACACTAATTAGCATTTTTGGTCTTGTTTGATTTTTAGAAAATTAATTAAAAATCAGAAAAATCTTAGAAAATTAACAAAAACATTTGAATATTTAAAAAATCCAAAAATATTTTATTTGAACTTCTGAGTATTTTTTGTGCTATAAATAATTGTTGAATTGTAAGTTTTTGAGTTCCTTGAGCCTTTTTCTTATTATTAAAATCATAAAAAAATGAAAAATATAAAATCCACCAAATTCTTTTATTTCTTTTTATTTTGGATTCCCGACTACTTCGTAGCTTTCGCATATCGTGCTCCTTGTGTTCGGCCCTGGTAGCTATACCAGGTAAAATAATATAGCGAGACCGCTATCTTTGCTTGATTGTTTGATTTTTTACTTTGGTGGTCTTGAGATTCTTGTTGACTTAGCTTCGCGGTTCGGGTCACAACGACCATTATTTATACCTTAACCCGAGTAGCTGAGTCTGGTCATCATGGACCTGGAGGTGGGAAGGAGGACGTTCCAACCTTTGGGTAGGGGCTCCAAGGTAGCGCCAACACATCTCATCTATGCAGACGATCTATGTTCTTCCTGTCGTTGTGCTCTTATGTCACTAAGAACCATCCAAAGGATCTTGGATAATTTTCATGATGTCTCGGGCCTAAAGATGAATACGAGGAAGAGTCTCCAATTTCTGTTCCCAAAAAAGTGTGGGGGGTTTGCCTTCAACCTGGCTGCTGGACTTTTGGGCTAACCTACCCACGACCTATCTTTGTTTACCGCTGGCGCACTCGCATGGAGTGGCAAAATCATCTGCAGCTTAGATGACAAAATCAGGAACAAATTAGTGGCTGGAAATATAAGATCCTATCATAGATGGATGCATACAAACTTCTGAATTCTGTGATTAACGACATTCTAGGTATACTGGGTTGATGGCACTGTTATTCCAAACACTGCCATTAGGCGCATTTCGTCTATGTACGCGAACTTTCTTTGGGCTACAGAGACATGAAATTGTATGGGAAAAGGTAAGCATTCCCAGAGCGGAAGGGGGAATGGGACTACGTTCTCTCGAGGTTCTTACTAAGGCGGCAACCCTTGCCTGGGCTTGGAGGCTACTCACCTTCTAAGCAGTCCCTCTAGGCTTCCTTCATGAGGAGCAAGTATCTCCAACTATCTAACTTCTGGCTGCCCCAGTGAAGACAGATGCTTCTCCCATGTAAGGGCCTGCGCCTTCGGAGTCTAATGCAAACAATTGTTGGTGGAACAAATCCGACGTTCTCTTGGACTTATGCGCATGGGGGCTTCTCCTTCCGCTCTGCCTTCGATCTGGTCAGACATATGCCCCGGTGGTGACCTGGTGGCAGGATGTCTGGTGAAGGAAAACGGCCCCCAAGCATGCATGTTTCCTTTATAGACTTGTTCGTGGCAAGCTCCTACTCGGGATTGTTTGATAAGAATACACAACCCATATCGGTGGTTGCCTCCTATGTGAGGCCCAATGGAGTTTGTCGACCATATTTTCTGGGAATGCTCTTATGCCTAAAAGGTCTGGACTGGGGTATGCATTTTGATCAGCTCCCTGTATGCCGATAGAACTGCATCTGTCGGACTCACTTCGATGGGTCCAGTCCCATAGAGGGAACACCTCCGCACGATCGAAATTGAGGGTCTCACTTGCCGTGACTGTTTCGAACTCTGGATGTGAGAGAACCAAAGATGGTAGAGCTCTACTACCATTTTTGTTGATCGCAACATCAATCTCAATATCTTAGGATGTTGCGGTACTGACTACCTAAGCTGTTGGTGGGAACTTGTTATTGCTGGTTCTTTCTTTTTGCTAAATTCCTTTACATTCACAAGGCTACTATGCTTGCCTTGTGACCATATACGAAAGCAACTGTAAAGGCCTATGGCCCCCTTCTTATTTTTGTGCAAATATAAAAAAATTACTTCTACCTTTCAAAAAATACAAAATACACACGTTAGCAAAGAAAATACAAATGTTGAACAATTCTTTAATCTCCCTCAAACTAAAGAGACTGGAAGCAGCTAAAGTTTGAGAAAGTCAATTGCTTTCTAATAAGAGGCTTGGTCAGAATATCGCCATTTTATGGACTAGAAGGGTATGTGTTTGATGAGAACGTGTTTTACGGCAACATGGTCACATATGAAGTGAATTCTACCTAGATGGGGCTTGTTTTATATTGAAAGTTATCACATTATATCGTATAAGGTGATGTTAAATAAATCCCAACTCATTTATCAAGGATCGCAACGCACAAGTTCTACAAAGGTACTAGCTAGGATCGATACTCAACTTCATTAGATGATCTAACACTTGTACTTTGCTTTTTGGATAAGGGAATTGACATGGAAAGATTGTGATTCCAAAGGTGAATCGATGATCAATGAGGCGTGTTTTCCAATCAATCAGTGAGGACGAAATAGAAATAGCCAAGGTAGAATTGATGTGAATTCCATAGTTATTGGTCCCTTTTAGCCAGCGCATTGTCCTTTTGGGTAGTTAAAAATGATATGTGCAAGGATATGCATAAATTGATGGCACTTGTTCACGGTGAAGGCTATATAACCTTGTACAGAGCACATATCACAAGCTTCTTATAAGATGTCTACGGATTGTAGGCTTGGCCCAGGGCAAGGCCTGACTCTACACATAGGCATGCACAGGGTGACCTTATTGAGAATAAGATTCACTACCATATATATTTCCAGGTAGAAGATCTACAACCTGGCTTTAGTCCACTAAAAAGCATGGGCCTGACCTGACATATGAAATCATACTCTCTTTCACCTACCTCCTCTCCTATCAATTTCTCCATAGGTCTCTTTGTCTTCTTATATAATTAACAGTCGAAATGTATCTTCTCATAATGGAGGAGGCTGTGGACTATTCTCAAAAAGCTGTCTCTCCGAAATCTCTGATGTTTGGGTACTAGGCACGGATGTGTGACCTTTAGCTATATAATTTTGCTCCTCTTCTTAAAAGAATCTCGAGAATTCATTGCACGTTGATGTCTACTTCCCTTTTCCTCTTGAAAGAACGAGGGAAACATAAGCTGAGTGTGGACATATAAGTTCTAGGACTATCCATAATTTGGCATCCCTCCCACTGTATATGTGTGTGTAGAGAAAGAGAGAGATAGAGGGGGGAGGGAGGGAGAGAGAGAGAAGGGATATACGTGTGGGGCAGCTAAGTTAGCTACTCCCACCTTTTAATTTTTCTGGGTTTTTTAATGACATATGAGGGGATTAAGTTAGACTAATAAGAGTAATGCATGTTCAAATTTTCATGAAAAAAATATTTCTAACTCGTCCATCAGGAAAGCAACATTTTCAACAATCCTGATACCGTTGAAAGTTGACAGCCTTGGTGTATGGGATACGAGTATTGAATTTAGTTAATTTTTGAATGGAGGACATTACGATACTATGTGATCTGAATTCCATAAAATGCCATTAAAAATTATCATTAAAAAGTTTTATTAAAAGAAGGTGATGTAGCTTAGTTGCCCCACATGAGGTAGCTTCATTTTTCCATGTGTGTGTGTATGCATGCATGCATGTATGAATGTACGTATGCATGCATGTGTGTGTGTGTGCATTTGCTTGTGCGTGAACTCTGGATGATTTTTTTATTTCCATCGTGTGCGTGAAAATAAGCAGAAAAAATATAAGTTATATTACAAAAATGTCAATTTGCACAAATGGCAATAGAATCCTTACCCTAAATCCCAGTACATATGTGATTTAAGGCATGTATATCATGGTTATGAACTCATTTTTTATCCCATTCATCTTTAAAATTCAAAGATAAAAATATCTTAAACCACAAGCATACATGTTTAACTATTAAAAATAGATTTTGGGGCTTGCTACGCAATTGTACACACACCTTAAATGTTTTGTACACATTTTAAACTATTTTACTTTGGTTTTAACTTTACATATTTTTATCGTATCTTTTCTACCTAAGAGGATAGAATAAAACAAAAATGTGAAATTAAAAAGATATACATATAACGTAGGATGTATATAGCTAAATTTAACATGTGTACTATCTTCCCTAACTTCTATCTAGTATATATGGAAAAAACTAAAAAATCCATCAAATTATTTATATGTATCTAACACAGTATATTATCTAATAAAATATAAGATGTATATATTGTTATCAAACAAAACAAAATGAAAAATGGAAAAAATCTAGGTACAAAATACATATAAACATGGACCTAGTTTCATATAGTTTACAAATCTGCAAAAAAATACATTCTTCTAAAAAAAAATCGTAGATCTCATTTTTTGAGAAACTTTCATCTTTAACCTTTTCAATCTGGGATCGACTGTTATTTCTTTGAAATTTGCCTAGATTCGAAATATTTCAATTTTCATGAGAGCTTCACAAGTCACCGTCTTAAAGGCACTTTCTTAACCTTCGACCATGATCAGAGGGTGTGCATGTTTTTTCACATTGGCTTCTTCCTCGGTTATCTCCATACTAGATGCCTTTCTAACCTTCCTCTTATACTCGATCGACATACACATTATTCACCTTTTCGAGGGGAGGAATCAATTTGATAATTCATCGAGGTTTGACCCTTTAGAATCTCATTCAAAGTTCAACAAAACTACATTCCCTCTACTTTAGAAATCCAGGGTTTACCTACAACGACTCTAGGGCATGATAGGGAATTTGTGGCAACAACTTGATAAAGGATTTTCCCAAATGTGTTGTGTTAATTCAAAGGAATTAATCGATCATGTAGTATTTGGAAGATCACTCAACCAACACAAGAAATATGTGTCCCATTGAAGTACAAAAGAGGCATGTAGATTGGCCTAGATGAGGCTTAAGGTCAAATTCATGGAGACAACTCACTAAACAAGTGTTAAATCTAAGTACTAAGTACGTAAATCACAAGTTTGTGCAAGAATGCCCATTTTTTGTATTTTTGGGGCATTTTGTGAATTTTAAGCAATTATTTTTTCTTCTTAGACTTTCAATATTTTAATCATTGATTTAATTTAATATAAATATTAATTAATGCAGACAATAAGAGATATATACATAGTCCCTTTTATAAAATATCTGAAAGATCAAAAGAATGATAAATATTTTATTTATCACCAAGTGAATATTATATGATAGCAACAAGAAATTCCTCGAACTTAAATCATGGTATTCACATAGAACAAATTGTCCTACACATTGTTTCTCCACCTTATTCAACTTAGATGCCATTCTTGTTCATTGCATTTTTTTAATCTATTGGATTCGGGACCCCGCTACATCATTTCCACTACCTTCATTCATTCACTGCACCCTGACATGGAGATACCTTTCTCTATTATTTTCCTTCATCGGTTGGGTGCTTTGTAAAGAGAGAAAATATACATAAAATGTAGCTTGGGGGATATGTTCACTTTGTAATTTTTGCATTTTTTACTTTAAGCCAGGAAAATAAGAAACGAAAAGAAAGGGATAAAATATATTATAAAATGAAAAATGATATATATGATGGAACTTGGATACCATGGTTTAGTAAAAAAACTATGGATAAAATTGTGATGATATTTTCCACACAGAGTATGTTACATGAGATTCCCAAGACATAATTTGTTCTTAATTTTGATTTTATATTATTTTTAAATGATTTCCAGTGTTTTCCAATATTTTGATGTTTTTTCATATGAATGCAATATCTATTCAAAGCTCATTGGATATGATAAAATTACATAAAAGTGCATCAATTGTATTTGTTTAGAACATTTGCAAGAAAGATCAATAAATTAAATTAAAGAAGGCAGAGGAAAGGAATACAATTTTTTTATCAAATAAACAACAATAGCAAATAATTGTACAAAAAAAATCGTATTGATGATGCATTTAGTGGTACATTAATAGATATCTCTTTCAACAAAGATAAATTAAACTAGTCCTAACTTCCCAACATTCTCCATCCCACGAATAGGGAAGAATATACGAAACTTAGGAAGTATCTACAAGGATCAAAGATATATGATACATTAAAAATCCAATTTAAAAATGACATCGTGTGAAATATTTATGAATTGAACGATGTAATTTAGAAATTTTCTAATACCAGAATATTCAATTAAGATGAACTCCAAAATCCTCAAGGTCTAACATAATGTAGAACTGGAGATAAGCAATCTAATGCAATTTAAATTAATTAAAAATATAAACAAGGAGAATAGAGAGAGTTGATGTCAAACTGAGGGGCATCTCAATAATTTTACATTAAGTATTTTTTTTCAAAAAAATAAATAATATAATTTATAGGTATATGCTACTTAAACATAATAATAGACAAATTTTTAAATTACTCTATGTTACATATATGTTATAAATTCTATATTTTATCGAATTAATATAGTAAGTTAGAATTATAAATATATTCTTATTATATTTCATGATATTATTTTTTTAGTTAAATAACATGTAACATATACATTAAAGGTACATTACGCCTCTATATATAAATATTTATATTAGTCATTTTAATTACATATTTTATTTATTTTATATTTTATTTAGCTTACAATAACGATATTTAAGTATATTTTTGATATTTTTTACAAATATGTTTACAAAGGTAAATAATTAGATGTGGTTAAAATATATATATATGATTTACCCATATAATGAATATATTTATTTACTTGTTATTCTTTTTACACTTTTGTATTTTTTAGTTGGATTTTATAGATTTATTGTAAAGTACGAAGAAAATAATAAATAAATAAATAATGACAAATACACAGAAAATAAAGTGAATATAAAATTAATGCACAGTTGTACATATACTATATTATATCAAAAAGTCAACTTTTACATCTTAACTCCAATTTTAATGAAACTATTTTTGTTTAAAAGACAAATTGATTTTTTTCGATTTATTACCACTTTATGTTATATTTTTATAGATCAATATACATTATTATGTACAAGTTCTAAAAAGAAAATAATTTAATTTAGGATCGTATGAATGATAAATAAAATAGATAAAGTTACGTACAAAGTGAATGCGATGGATACGTACACTCAAAGCACTATGTTTTTGTATATTTGTATAGATTAGGACCATATCCCCCTACTTTATTCTTCTGTCGACCAGGTCAATACTGACATAATCTTGAAGTTTATGATCAATTCGTACGTATTTACATCCTTCTTTCTTTTGTTTCTATTTTTCTTATCTATTCTCTTATTTTGGTACAAATACGTGTTAAATGTTCATTATTAACAAACGAGGTTAGTGTGTTAATTACCAAGAATTAATTATTATTATTTACATGTATATTGCCAAGGATTTTAGTCAAAATAAAATAATAAAGGCGATGAGTCATAGATTCATCAAGCAACTTGTGGTTTGGAAAACATTTGGCATAGTTGTACCATATGTAGTATGTGAATTTTTGTGGTAGTCTATTGTAATTTATTTTCCTGCTTTTACTTGTACATTTTTAGAGATATTATATATTTCTATGGAAATTTGAATTTACATGTATGTATACTTTTATTAACATGGATTTGTATGTGGATAGATATGTGAAAAATATAATGTTATTTTTTTATACTTATTCTCTTGAGGTTTGTATTTTAGATGCAGAACTATGCACGTAGAAATGGTTTGTTGGACTATATCAATCCTCGGGGCATGACATTACTTTATCTTTTCAGTTATAGTGTGGAATCTTTAGACAATTGCGATTGAGCAAACTCAGAAGTGGTGTATCATGGGATGATAAATCACCTTTGTAAGTTCAGAGGCAAGTGCTTGTTGCGTTTGTATCAGAGGGTCATAATACAAACACTTAGGGCACAAGCCCAATGTTTTCAGTTCTAATCTCTATGGCCCGTGCCTTTCTCAGTCTGGATTATATCCACATACAATGTTGGAGGTTGCTCTCCCACAGACAATATAGTTAGTTATATTTGTATGTTTTATTCCAATCAGTAAAGTTTAGCAACACCAATTTTATTGAGAAGTTGTCACTTGATTTTAGCTAAATTCAAACACGTCTATCGCATTTTCCTATTCCATTTTATATTTCAAGCAATGAATCACATTAGGAAGGTCGGAGGCAAGTGCTTGCAGTGTTTATATCAGATGATTATAATACAAACACTTAAGGTACAAGTCCATAAGTTTTTGGCTCTAATCCTTATGGCTCGTGCCTTTCCCAGTCTGAAGTATATCTACATACGATGTTTGAGTTGCTCTCCCGTCAATAATAAAGTTAGTTATTCTGTATGTTTTATTTCAATCAATAATGTTTAACAATCACAATTTTATCTAAATGCTATCACTTGATTTCTGTTAAATCAAACACGTCTATAGTATTTTCCATATCTCTCTTAAGCAAGAAAACACGAGGGGGGGGGGATAAAAAAACCAACTTATCGAGAAAAAGATGATACATGCAAAGTTAGACTTACAACACCTCCTCTCTATCTCCAAACAATATCCTAACAGAATTATTAAACCAACGCTAATTGGATGCAAGCAACAAAACACGCACCTAGTCATATATTTCTATTAATGGGAATAGAACAACTTGTTTGAGTTAGGTAGAAAATGTTATAGCGCATCCTATTAAAGTAAGTTAGTGTATATTACTTGATAGAGAACAAACAACATCGAGAAAAAACTATAAGGTCATAATGCAACCCGAGTCTGCGTCACACATCATAGAACAGTAGGCCCCAACCACCCAACCGGGGCGAAACAAACCAAAGTCCAAAAGTCTCTGTAACACACAAACGAGATCCCAAATGGGAACAATCATAAATGTCCAAGAATAATAATAATGCAATGTTGAAAGTAAAACTCCAAAGGACTCTACAGTACACTATCCCACAGACTCTAACTCAAAGCGAAAAAGCAAAATCTTCCATGCTCCTCTCAGCGAGCATGGTTCACAGGAGTGATCGCTTTCGATTGTCTCGAGTTACGCCCCGTTCTCAAAAATTTGCTCAAGTCAACGGGTGAAAACACACTCTTTTAGCGCTCTTAACTGTACAAAATTATGTTGTTTGTAGCAGGTGAAAAAGAACATGTAATCAAAATCACAAACATTCGATTAATTATTTGTGGTAATTTGTTTATTTTACTTTTGCAAGTTCTAAGGTTGAACTCAGGGAGGGAATGTAAAGGTATAAAATTCTTGACAACTTAGGGTTTGGTTTTCAAGAGAGGAATTTTTATGGGTTTTTGAATTTTGCAATTTTTTTATTGATTTTGTAAATAAAAGATGCAATAAACATGATGAGTCATTTTTTTATTTTTTATGCAGGAAAAATAAATGATATGCAGGGAGATTGGAACAATGCATATTTTTTAGAATTTTCGGAATAATATGAATGAATTAAAGATAGAGACGCACAAATACCATGTTTTGAATTTCAAAACATGGTGGTGCATACATGTTTTTAATCCAATCAATTGATCTCAGAAAAATCCAAGAAAATTTCTCACTCCAATGGTGGTGCATACATAGTTTTTTATCTTTACAACATATTCCATTTTGAACCAATGAAAAACCAACATAGAAAATCACAAAATAATTTCTACATGGCACAAATCTCAATTAATTACAGTGAATCAAGTTTCAAATGTTTGCAATTTAAATTCCCTTTTCAAGGATTTTTTTACATAATTTCCTAAGATAAAATTATTTTAATAAAAATTAAACATTCTTAGAAACAAATAGACTTAAAAAAATCACATATGCTTAAATATCAATCCAACGAATTTCAACAATATGTGAAATGAAAGAGCATGAAATTGTCTTGACAATATGGTCTGATAATTATAGTTTTCAAATAAACAATGCTCAAAATATTATTGAACTACTCCAGGGGTGTAACTATAAATGAAAGGACTTTGATGAATCAAAACTTATCTTTGTGCAGGGAATTTTTCACAATATCCCAAAATCAGCGGGAGGTTCTGCAATTTGCTCAAGAGGCGGGTCCTCGGTGTGATTTCTATAACTCATTGGGGTGTGTACATAAAAGTCACAAGGCATGTACGAGTTGCACACGACTCTTGGTACAAGGGCCTCCCTCGAATTCCGATGACCTGCTTAGGTGTCCTCTGCAAAAGATCAAAGTCAAGTGTCATGCATGTGACTTCAATATAAACAATATAGTTGGGGCCAGAGGCCTTTCTCCTTCGCCGATC
Source organism: Ottelia alismoides (assembly GCA_037367405.1). NCBI lineage: Eukaryota > Viridiplantae > Streptophyta > Magnoliopsida > Alismatales > Hydrocharitaceae > Ottelia > Ottelia alismoides. Next base: position 1,055,862 of record JAZKJV010001414.1, on the reverse strand, counting down.
AAGAGGGATCAAGGGTGACCTATTACTGCTCTAGTGGCTTCCTCCGATGGATGGTGTGAAGGTTGCTAATGGGTGATGAATATGTGATTCATCACTCTAAAAGTTGAAAATAAATCTTTGTTCCTGAGAAATTAGCTGCATATTTCCATTTATATTGCATAATTAGCATTCATGCATGCATAAATAATATATGTATTTTAGAATTCATATTTACATTAAATAAGAAGCCTAATTCACTTGTAAAAATCACTTGTAAATACCATATTTGTATATATTTTATACTAACTCCAAATCCAATAAATTCAACTCTATAGTGTATATATTACTAACACTAATTAAAGAAAAATGTAAAAAAATACTAATTTGTAAAATTGATCAATAAAACCCAAGTCCAAGTTTGAAACTAGGAGCCTTAAAGCGCACATATCTCTCTCATACAATGTTCGATTTATGTCTACTCACTTTTAAAGTAATATACATTCAAATACCTTCAAAATGAGACCAATTTCGTTAAAATTGGAGATCGTATGCAAAACTTGGGTTTTGGGCCCCTATTGTATATTGTACATATTGCCCTTTTAGCCCTTTATTTTATCTTTTTATTTTCTTAATTATTAAAAATCCAAAAAATAGATTAATCTGTAAATATTCCTTTCATATTTTCTTTTTTTGATTTTTCTCTTATTTAAAAAATTAAAGAATTAACAAAATATAAAATACGATATTTTAATATCTATAAGGTACCACCCAAAAATACATTTTGTAATATGACTTCTTTTGATTTTTAGCCCTTGACAAAAGTTGTAGATCTCGTCAAGACGAGTAACTTTTGTGTTGATCACTTTTTGATTTAACCCATTTTGTTATTTCTTTTTGATTTTCTTTACATTTATTTTTTGATTTTCTAGGTGTGACACGTGGCAGCTACTGGTAACGCCATGTGTCACCCATTTTTTATTATTTTCTGATTTTATTTTATTTTATTATTATTATTTATCATAATTAATTATTTATTTACATTTATTTATTTATTTAAAATTTTATTCTACTTTTATTTTCCCTTTATTTAGTAGCCTGCTTATATTATTTTATTTATTTATTTTTTCCTTTTTACTTCTTCTTCTTTACTTCTTCCACTCCAAGCCATCAACTCCCCATTCCTCCACTTTCTCCGTCTCTTTTCCAACTTCCTTCTCCTCTTTATATTCACATCTCCACCATCATTTTTCATCATCTGCCGTTTCGAGAGAAGAGAGGTCGAGCCCCTTTAACCTACAGGTGACAACAGAAGGAGACAAGTTGAGCGATGACAACCTCTCAGGCAAGATCCACGATACCACTTTGCCGCATCGCGAGCTTCCAAGCGGGCTCGCCTTACTTCGAAGGATTCCGCCATCCTTCTCGAGGCGACGACATGAGTGCAGCATAGCTCCTCCAAAATCCGGCGATCCTCACAGATAAGTATTCTATCTTCATCTTTTCTTTTTATTTCATCTAACAAAATTTTTGTCTTGTGCATCTTCATTGCATTCATCGCCATCAAATACACCACTACCATCATCACAACATCACCACCTCATAATCTTATTTATTTATTTATTTATTTATTTTACATCAGCATATCATCACCTTCACCAAATCACCACATTTCCAACTTTTCATTTTTCACTATCATTTCCTATTTACAAAAAAATACAACAAAAATTGCAAAAAAATAAAAAAAGTTGCAGGCTGCTCATCCCCTGCACGGCCTGTGTCGTGCCCTCGCCACCAGCAAGGGTCGCGCCTCCTCTAGCCCTCCTGCGCGCATAGGCACGTTTTCCCTGCGCTTCAGGCCGCCTCTCCCTCGAAGTACGCGCCGCCTAGAGCGCCACCGTACGCGACCCTTTGCCCAGGCCGCCTAGCCCCCTCAGCGCCCCTCGGCCACAGGCCGCGTGCACCGACGACCTCCACGCCCTTGGACACACTCCGGCGTGCAAGCCACCCCCTCCGACTCCAGCCGCCAACCTCGCAGCAGCCGCTGCGCGGCCGGGCAGCCCCGACGGCCAAGCCGCCTTCAGCTCGCGTGCCTCCCAGCAAGCCGCCCACCTGCCCTCGCCCCTCGCAGCGCGTCCCATATGCCGCCGTGCCCCCCACAGTATGTCACCAAGTCGCGACCCTGCCATCTCCACGTGCGCCACCTCTGCAGACATGCCCAACCGCCCCTCGTGCACCCTTCGACGGCCGCAGCTCGGCTCAGCCCCCGCACGTCAATCCGTCCATCGGCCCTCGTTCGCGCGCTCCGTCGCAAGGCCGCACGTTGCCGCTCTCCACCGTGCCTCTTCTGCGATGGCTCCCACCTTGTCGCACCGCTCTCCAGGCGTGCCTCCAACCCTAGCGTGGAAGAGGAACTCTTGCGTCCTTTTAAGTTTCTTAATTTGCAAAAACATCTCTGAGCACATTTCAGTTTATTAAGTTTTAAAGTCTGTATTGTAAAGACAACCCTGGCTTTGAGCATTAATTTGGATATCATTTTCGCGTCATTTATTTCAATGAAAAATAACACTGTTGAGCAACTAATTCTTTATTGTTTGGCTATTTATTAAGATTTTTGTGAGCATTTGATAATTATTAAAAATCAAACTTGGAAATTCAGTGATATTTTACCCATTTTCTCTGAAATTCTCACATAATCAAATATTGCTCCAAAAATCACGCCATAATTCCAGATGATGCCTCTACATGTGCTTTAATTTCTATCCAAATTTTATCTAGATTGGAGTTGTCTTGTGGATGAAATAAATAGTTGAGTGATTTCTGTAATTAATTTTTAGTTAAATCCACAAATATTATTTTTGTGAAATTGCATGTCTCCTAGATTGTTCATTTAAATATCTACTTGAGATAAATCGATCTCTGAGTAGTTGGATTTCTTAGATTTATTAAAAATTAAATACGCACACTCACTCTATTTTCATTAAAAAATTCATAAAAAATCATATATTGTCAGAAAATTTCAAGAAAATTAATGTAGCTCTATTTTATCATATTTCACTTCCAGTAAATTTTTCATATTTTTTCATTTTGTTTGCACAGAAAATTGCATAAAAACCCAAAAAAATTGCATTTTTCATTATTTCATTATAACCCCAAAAATTCCAAAAAAATACATTTTGCATTCATCGTTGGATTAGGTTTATAGGAAAAATAAAATTTAGCTGAATTTGGATTAATTTCATATTAAAATTAATTTGGCTAAGTTGCATATTTTCTTAATAACCTTGTTCATCCAAGGTCGTGCATTTGCATTTTTATCACATAAAAAAATGCAAAAAAAATCCCTCTTGGAAAATCGTGATCTAATTCATCTAATCTGATCCGAAGTTGTTTCTTTGCCTCAGTCGACCCTGGAGCTTGCCCAGGTTAAAAAACATAAAATCTCACATTAATTAATTCAACTATTCATCAATTCGTGCAGTTAATTTTTGATCGATTCGAATTTATCTGACGGCAACGAAATCGTTAATTCGATATTATTAAAAGGATAAAATTCAGATCAATCAAATGTCGTCGTTGCTGGGGAGGCAAACGGCTTAGGATCATTCTAGGAAAATCAGGTTTTGGTTTTTCCATTCATTCGGGTAGTTTGACCCCCGAACCCATTTGTATTATTCCATTTTCCAATTATTTCTCTGCTTATTTTTTCTCCTTTTGTATCTCTCTGACATAATTTTTATCTTTTTGTGCGAGGGCTTAGTGGACTTGGAGCGGCTTTTTTGAAGTCGACGCATCTCGAAGTGCATCAGAGGCCGACGATTCGTGGATTGAGTCGGATGTTGGGACGCCAAGGAGATCTTTGAAGAGAGATTTTAATTTTCATTAACTTGTAAATAATTACTTATTTACAACAGTTTTCATTTGGGTTCTCGCACGTGTAATAGAGTAATAAAAAGGGTCTTTGTGTTGTGTGGTTGATTGACGTAGGATAGGACCTGCACTCACGGCTCTTAGAGCTTTCTTAGGACTGTTTGTTCTCGTAATTTCTAGGACCACACTTCTCCATTAAAAGATGTACTTAGACAGCGAGACTTTAGCCAAATTTAAATTCATTCTTCACTCGCTAATAGAACTGCCTATCTAGGAGCAGCTTTTCTCATTTGTGTTCCATTTAGTGTAAAAATTTCAATTCCGTATTACATCCCACATTGTAGAGAGCTGGAGGCACTGTAAGTCTTCTTACTCAAGCATTCATCATCGTTTTCTCGATCGCATCATCTTTTTCTGATTCTCTCTCTCGGTTTTTCTAACCTATGATAAAGGAATTTGGACTGGACGTAGACATGATTGCTTGTGTGGATTAATTACAGTGACAACTAATATCTAAAATCGAGACTGCTAATTAAATTGGACCCAAAAAATTGACTAAAATTAACCCTTATTTGTGGGAGAGCAACCCCGACCTTGATTTCAGGCTGCGTGAGGGTATAGAGTGTGTGTGCACACCCTAAGGCAGAACCAAAATCCTCGCCTTCCATATCACGTACCCAATCCTAGCAAATATCACATGCCGAACTATTTGGCTTCGACTGACCAGTGCCAAGTAGCCTCCGCCTGCTTCGGTAGGTAGATAGGAGTGAAGTAGCGATGCACCGCGACAAGTTGCTAGTAACCCTCTGGGTGAAGTTATAAGCCCTGTCAGCCTACGCCTACTTCGATAGGTAGATAGGGGCAGGTCCTTGAACTTCTCAGCTGGTGATAGGAGCGAAGAAAGGAAGGGCGTTGGTATCTTAGGCGACAGATTAAACAGGGGAGACGCATCCGGCTTTGAGCCAACTTCCCTATAGGCCGCGTAACCCTTGCTATTTGCCTGAAAAATCACACTTAAAATCAACCAGATTAATCGGACCCCGCTTCGGGTCCTTCACCGTGTTAAATGTGAACTCATGGTTTGCTCTTGTGTTTGTCTTTGTGTCTATCTGTGTGTTTTATCTTGTGTAATTGTACGTTTTCGACCTCAATATTCTTCAAGATGTCAGGATATCGATCCCCATACCCTAAGACCTCTGGTTATTCCTCCTCGACCGTATACCGTTCATCTTTGCCTTCTCCTTCTTCCATGTATCCTCCGCCATCCACAGGAGACCCTTACCCGTGGTCGGTTCCAACTCAACCTGATTACGAAGTCATAACTTTGACTGACTTCTCCATTTCTTCGCATTTCTCACCTACTCCATAATCTAGCACTCCAGATCCACTTCCATCTTGGGTTGACTGTTTTTACTCTCGAGAGCTTGGTGGAATCAAGGAACCAAATGAAGAGCAAGCCACTGCTGAGATAGATGATTGGCAGAATTATGTGCCCCCACATACTTCATTCTCACCTCAACTAGGGATCAGAAACAATTTGCATATACACATCCCGACTTGACCTTAGGGCATAACACGGTCGATCGAACATATCGAATGGAGAGGCATGCACCTAATGATCTTCCTGACTTGATTGACCCCAGTAATCAAGCTTGCATTGACCAGCCATTCGGAGAGCCTACGGGGGATTGGACTCATGAATTCAACCTACAAGCCCCCTCTTTATTGACCCCATCATATGAGGCTCCGACCAATATTTGCCATTCGGATGGTACATACTCGACCCACCATTACATGCCAGAGTCTAGGTATGTTGAGTATGAAACCCTAATATCTCAACAGTATCCTCCAATTGAGAAGAACTCTCCCATGATTCGTCATGAGAATTTTATGGAGGACGATATCTCTAGACTTATTGAGAAAAATGAATCATTTGGTAACAAGTTGAGACATGTCATGGAAATATTGCACTCAATTTCTGCCAGCCTGGGTATGAAAGTTGAGAAGGAAGTAAGTAGATTTGATGTTGAAAACCAAGCGAGCATTAGGGAACCCACACCTTTTGTACAACTGGAGTCCATTCTACCTCCCTCTTCGACTAACCACTTACCCACCAATTTAGAGTCTGATCATTCATCCACCAAAAACACCAAAAAATTGAAAATCTTAAAAAAGACCGAAAATATTGAAAAATCAGAAAATCCATAAAAATAGAAAATGACACAAAAAAATTGGATCCTGTCCTAAGGGTAGCACTCGATAAGGAATTGATTTTTAATCTTCCCTTAATAAAGGCCATAGATCACTTCCCCGATCTCAAACAATTAGTGAGAAGTAAATTGATGCCTAAGAGGTCGGGTAACAAGAGAACAAGGACTGAGAGACACATAGTGTCTATGGCCACCTCCTTTGTGATGGGGAGAAAGACCAAGAGCCGCAGAGTGAAGCGATTGCCCCGAGTTGAGTGTGAAATCAAAGACACCATCTTTACCAATGTGAGAATCGATGATGACTCGCTGATAAATATCCTCCCGACCTCTATGTTTGACAAGCTCAAACTTAGGCCAATTAGAAAGTCGAGAGAGATCGTTCAGCTAGTTGATCGATCTATCAAACAGTCGAGAGGAAGCATTTCAGTCATCGTTACTTTCCAAGGTGCTCTACTCCAGGTAGACTTCACGGTCATTGACCCATTCTCCGATTATTCTCGGGAAGCCGTTCTTAGCCTTGGCTAAGGCAACTATAGATTGCGAGACTCGGGAAATCGATTTTACAGCATTGGGAGCGCTTCGACCTCACCCATTCTTTGATACACTTTACTCTAAGGTGACCCACATATCCGTTGACAGTCGTGACCATCGAGAAGTAGATGAGTCCCACCTCTCTGCTACACCTGAGAGACCGACTGTCCAAATGACCGTTGGTTCAGAGACTCCCCACACCTCCACTTCATCAACTGCTCGCACCGCCACCGTGATAGCTTCTAAGGAGGACTCACGACCAGAAGATATCATTGAGTCGGACACGACCTTTGTTGATTGCCTTGACTATTTTGATGATCCGACACAAGAGCCCAATAATGTCAAGCCAACTGAGATCACTAACACCTTCTCAAGACGCGTGTTGACCCTTCAGGAATATTACAATCTATATGGTGACTCGTCTGATGAGGAAACCATGGTCAGCACCGCACCACATCCCGAACCTTAAAAGGAAACAACCAAGACTAAATTAACTCCACATAAAAACATGGTTGCTCCCTCCTCTAGTCAGCTATCTAGTGAGAGGAAGTCGAGAAATGATTCCTCGAGGAGTTTCCCCGAATCCCTCAAGGTGCGTCCCTCTCCACTCCCTCTCAATGATTCAGGTTCTAGAAAATCGACTAAGAATGTCTCCTTCAACATACCAGGGAAGAAATTTTCTGAGGAGTCCTCATTAGGTTCGGATGAGGTGATTTATACGAGTGAGTTCAGTTCGGCTGCTCTTAAGACATATCTAAGCAAGAAGCCGTGTGTCGACCTGCGTTGGACGATCCCTTCACCTCACTATTATTCATTTAAGGATGATTCTGACAGCGACACACTTGTATATTCCTCACCTCCTCATTCACGCAAGAAGGTTCGTCACAAACCTTGTTGATCCTTATATATTCTCACTCCTCCATGTATATATTTTCCCTCCCTCCCCAACGATTTGAATCACTCGCCCTGGCTCCATATCATTTCATTTTATGGCTATACTTAGGATGACCAGGTCCTAAGTATAGGGGGGAGAGTGACTCGAGTCTCTTCATCATTCTCTGTACATTCTCTAGATCTCATCGATTCTCACACTCAATCATGTCCTATACTTAGGCTGACCAGAGCCTAAGTATAGGGGGAACCGATGCCCATCATGTATATGTACTCATCCACTTCCCCTCTTAGCCTCGCCTGCCCCATTTTTTGATCTTCTTCTACACTTAGGCTGCCAGAGCCTAAGTATAGGGGGACGGGTTGACTTCTATACTTTTTATAATTTTAGCTCTCCTACGCTTAGCACAAGCTATGTCTTTTTCCTCGCTTTTTGTGCTCTGAGGATATAACACATGCTAAGTATAGGGGGCATGTATATATTACATATATACTTTACCCATAGCTCGTACTTTCGCATGTTTTCACGTATTTTTGTATATATTGTGCAATAATTATGGGGTGGGTAAAAATTGAAAAAAATTGTACAATACATGTATACTTGTATACTGTATAACACTTGTAAAGACTCTTGTAAAATAATACTTTTGTAAAAATTGTTGTAAAATAGGAGGTATACCAAAAAAATAAAGGCTTCTTATTTACTCTTGCATATCATCCTTGCAATTCAAAATACAAAAAAAGAGTATTGCATGTCATTCATCTCTATAGCATTTCATGTGCATCTCGTCTGTATATTTAGCATATGCAAAGTGGAAAGCTAGTGGGTTCTGAACCAAGTTATGAATAGATGTCGAGGATGGATTTGATTTGACCTTAATTTACCTAATTTCAGAGGAACCTTATGGGAACTAGAGTTAAGATTTTTCAGGTCAGATGACTTAATTTATCGAGTCCGCAAGTCTATGTTCACATGTCATTTTTATTAGTCTAAGTAGAATATTTCATGCACACACATGATTCTTTTTGACAGTGACCTAACTTGGACAAACACCATGCATGTAGCTCTTCATTGATGAGGTGTTGAGGAGGTAGAATCCTTTACCTTGGAGTGCCACACGGGTGGAAATATCCGTCCTCCTCTAGGGAGGGAAGTGCATCTCAACCTAGTCTGGTGGTGTTGACATCTAAGGACGGGATGCTGTGGGTTGCAATAAAGCTTCAAAAGTTGATAGTCTACTTGCTCAAGAGGAAAAACTCCTGATGTACATGCTGCACCTTGTATATAGTTCAAAAAAAGAAGAAAAAAAGAAAAGAAAAGAGAGAACTCCAAAAAAATGGACAGGCCTGATTGAAAATAAAATGCTTGTCGGAGTCTGTATATTTTCAAGGCACATGCTTCAAAGCCTCATACCATAGAATCCTGCAGTTGCATGACTTGGCTACACTGGTCAAGCATCCTAGGATAGGTAGCCACACTGGCTACCATCCATTCTTCTCTCCACCCCTCTTCTTGAGTTGGTCCCACTTGAACTTAGAAGGGAATACCCCTCTCCTCGAGGAAAGAGTTACTAGACCAGGGAATTAGAGTTACCTTGTTAGAGGAGGATGCTTCTTTTCCATTTCTGATGTGGAGAGCTATATTTCACTTGCACAGTACAAGTAAGAATCATATTCATCAAAAATTTGCGTATGAGGATTTGTTCTGACCTGACTATTGAGGCATCTTGAATAGAAGACTTGTGGAACTTAAAGGTTGTTAGGTCTTAAATTCAGATCCCAATAAGGTTCTGCCACATTATTAATCCAAAGATTGAGCCAAGCTCCATTTTCACCTTTTGCTCATGACCTTGATATGGAACCCAACATCATTTCACTTTTGCATTTCATTTTAGTTGCTCGGGGACGAGCAAGGTTTAAGTATAGGGGGTTGATGAATATGTGATTCATCACTCTAAAAGTTGAAAATAGAGCTTTGTTCCCAAGAAATTAGCTGCATATTTCCACTTATATTGCATAATTAGTATTCATGCATGCGTAAATAATATCTGCATTTTAGCATTCATATTTGCATTAAATAAGAAGCCCAATTCACTTGTAAAAATTACCTGTAAATACCATATTTGTATATATTTTATACTAACTCCAAATCTAATAAATTTAACTCTATAGTGTAAATATTACTAACACTAATTAAAGAAAAATATGAAAAAATACTAACTTGTAAAATTGACCAATAAAACCCGAGTCCAAGATTGAAACTAGGAGCCTTAAAACGTACATATCTCTCTCATACAATGCCCGATTTAGGTCTACTCACTTTTAAAGTAATATACATTCAAAGACCTTCCAAATGAGATCAATTTCATTAAAATCAGAGATCGTATGCAAAACTTGGGTTTTAGGCCCCTGTTGTATATTGTACATATTGCCCCTTTTGACCTTTTTTTTATCTTTTTATTTTTTTAATTATAAAAAATAAAAAAGATTAATTTGTAATATTTTTTGATTTTTCTCTTATTTAAAAAATAAAAAAATTAACAAAAGATAAAATGCGGTATTTTATATCTATAAGGTACCACCCAAAAATACATTTTGTGCATATGACTTCTTTTAATTTTTGGCCCTTCACGAAAGTTGTAGATCTCGTCGAGACGACATTGTGTTTGATTTTTCTAGGTGCGACACGTGGCCGCTCCTGGAGCCGCCACGTGTCAACCCATTTTTTACAATTTTCGGATTATATTATTATTATTAATTATTTATTTAAATTTATTTATTTATTTTATTTAATATTTTATTCTACTTTTATTTTCTCTTTATTTAGCAACCTACTTATATTACTTTATTTATTTATTTTTTCCTTTTTACTTCTTCTTCTTTACTTGTCTTCCACTCCAAGCCATCAACTCCCCATTCCTCCACTTTCTCCATCTCTTTTCCAACTTCCTCATCCTCTTTATTTTCACATCTCCGCCATCATTTTTCATCATCCGCCATTTTGAGAGAAGAGAGGTCGAGCCCCTTTAACCTACAGGTGACAGCTGAAGAAGACAAGTTGAGCAACGACAACCTTTCAGGCGAGATCCACGGTACCACTTTGTCGTGTCGCGAGCTTCCAAGCGGGCTTGCTTAGCTTTAAAGGATTCTGCCATCCTTCTCGAGGTGACGACAAGAGTGCAACATAGCTCCTCCAAAATCCGTCGATCCTCACAGGTAAGTATTCTATCTTCATCTTTTCCTTTTATTTTATCTAACACAATTTTTGTCTTGTTCATCTTCATTGCATTTTCATCACCATCAAATACACCACTGCCATCATCACAACATCACCACCTCATAATCTTTTTATTTATTTATTTATTTTACATCATCATATCATCACCTTCATCAAATCACCACATTTCCAACTTTTCATTTTCACTACTATTTCCAATTTACAAAAAAATACAACAAAAAAATTGCAAAAAAAAAAATTACAGACTGCTCATCCATTGCATGGCCTGTGCTGCGCCATCACCACTAGCAAGGGCCGCGCCTCCTCCAGCCCCCCTGCGCACACAGACGCGTCTTCCCCGTGCTTCAGGCCGCCGCTCCCTTGACGTACGCACCGCCTAGAGTGTCGCCGTGCACAGCCCTTCGCCCAGGCCGCCCATCCCCTACGACGCCCCTCGGCCACGCGCCACACACACCGACGACCTCCACGCCCTTGGCCACCCGGTGCGCAAGCCACCCCCTCTGACTCTAGCCGCCAACCTTGCAGTAGCTGCTGCACGGCCGGGCAGCCGCGACGACCAAGCCACCTTCAGCTCGCACGCCTCCCAGTAAGCTGCCCACCTGCCCTCGCATCGCGTCCCCTGTGCCGTCACGCCTCCCGCCGTACATCACCAACGCCGTGACTCCTCCATCTCCACGCGTGCCACCTCCGCAGGCGTGCCCTGCTGCCCCTCGTGTGCCCTTTGACGGCTGCAGCTCTGCCCAGCCCCCGCGCGTCGATTCGTCTAGTGGCCCTCATTCACGTGCTCTGCTGCAAAGCCACGCACCGCCGCTCTCCACCGTGCATCTTCCGCAATGCCTCCCACCTTGGCGCGTCGCTCTCCAAGCATGCCTCCAACCCTATCATGGAAGAGGAACTCACGAAGGTCTATTTTTATTTTATTTTTGGAAAATTGCAGTTGCGTCCTTTTAAGTTTTTTAATTTGCAAAAACCTCTCTGAGCACATTTCAGTTTATTAAGTTTTAAAGTCTGTATTGCAAAGACAGCCCTGGCTTTGAGCATTAATTGGATATCATTTTTGCATCATTTATTTCAATGAAAAACATCACATTGTTGAGCAACTAATTCTTTATAGATTGGCTTTTTTTTAGATTTTTGTGAGCATTTGATAATTTATTAAAACCCAGAGTTGGAAATTCAGTGATATTTTACCCATTTTTTCTCTGAAATTCTCACATAATTAGATATTACTTCAAAAATCATACCAAAATTCCAGATGATGCCTCTACGCGTGCTTTAATTTCTTTCCAAATTTTATCTAGATTAGAGTTGTCTTGTGCATGAAATAAATAGTTGAGTGATTTCTGTAGTTAATTTTAAATTAAATCCACAAATATTAATTTTGTGATATTACAAGTCTTCTGGATTGTTCATTTAAATATCTACTTGAGATAAATCGCTCTCTGAGTAATTGGATTTTGTAGATTTATTAAAAATTAAATACGTACAATTACTCTATTTTCATTAAAAAAATTCATAAAAAATAATATATTGTCAGAAAATTCCAAAATAATTAATGTAACTCCAATTCATCATATTTCACTTCCAGTAATTTTTTCATGTTTTTTTTTCATTTTTTTGCATGAAAAATTGCATAACATCCCCAAAAAGTTTACATTTTCCATTACTGCATTTTAACCCCAAAAATTCCAACAAATATATTTTGCATTCATTGTTGGATTAGGTTTATAGGAAAAATAAAATTTAGCTGAATTTGGATTAATTTCATTTTAAAATTAATTTGGCTAAGTTGCATATTTTCTTAATAACCTAATTCATCCAAGGTCGTGCATTTGCATTTTTATCGCATAAAAATAAAAAAAATCCCTATTGGAAAACCGTAAGCTAATTCGCCTAACTTGATCCAAAGTTGTTCCTTTATCTCCTTGAGTCGACCCTGGGGCTTGCCCATGTTAAAAAAAACATAACACCACACATTAATTAATTCATCGATTCTTCTATTTGTGCGGTTATTTTTTGATCGATTCGAATTTATCTGACTGCAATGAAATCATTAATTCGATACTATTAAAAGAATAAAATTCGGAACAATCAACGGGTTCAATATATAAGATGTTGAATCACTTCTACAAGTGGGGACCTATAAGTGTTTATGGCTAGCTCGAGCATCATGGTCTGGTCTTAGCATGATAGGAAGGAATAAAATGCAGGTGGAGGTTCTCCTGCACAATTGTTATGGTGGAGAGGAGCTCGGGTCTGCAGTCGCAGACTCAATCGGAGATGGGAGGATGCATAAGATGGTGGGGGGCATGGTGAGGTATGGAAGACGGGGCGGCGAGCTAGTATGGATCGGTGTCAAAGGTTGGTGGTTCTGGATTCAAATCAGAGATGATGGAAAAGGCAAGCAACGATAACATGAAGAAGAATAATGAATAAGAGGAAGGGGCAAGGGATACAAGGTTACTTGGAGATGTCTGGGATCTAGAGAAGCAGATGCTTAACTTCAATAATCGCCATGAGCCACGACGACACGGTGAAATTTTGTTGTTCTTCAGGAAGATCTAAGAGCACGGCGTTGGAGTTGTGGATCACACCACCAGAGGTTATCACTGGAGTCGATCAGGTTGTTGTCACCAACATGGTTTCTCCCACTCTCTCTGTCTTGGTCTGTGTCTATAAGACAATGATGAATTGTCAATCAGTGATAATAATATGCTCTCTTTGTAGCATGAGCCAATCAACAATCAATAGAATTGAGAGAAGATCTCCATGGAGAGTTCTCGGCTTTAATTTATGCCTGGGTAAGTACATGGCCAAACATAAAGACACAATTAATTATTTAAATTAATTTAAGAATCAAATAATTATTTAAGTAATTTGTAGGTTCTTGGTTAAGCACAAGGCAAAGACACACACAAAATGCATATTTTTAACACATTTTAATGTAATCATTAATATGACAAACAACGATTTGATAACCATATAAGAACATGCAATACAAAAATATCCTGACTAGATTAATTAACTACTTACAAGTTCAATTAATTAATTAATGACAAATCAGTGCCAAGTAGAGCAAATTCAACCTAATTGCAATTCCATTTTTACTCATTATTAAGGCTGAATAAACAAAATTAATCCTCTAAAATTTAATGTATACGAGATATTCAACATTGTGATTTAAATACACTAAATTAAAGAGCGTAGAATGAGCTTTCCAATGACACAAATTTCATTTAAAACGAATCAATGGTACACAAGTTACTAATACAACAAGGCAGGGGTATAAATGCAAGAAAACATGTTTTATTTATCACAAATAAGTCCAAAATGGACTAAAATATAAATACAGAAACCCTCTCAGGTATTTATGCATTTTTCCCAAGTGACGAGACTTATATGCAATTTCTGAATCTTCTTGGGATTGATTGCAAATTCACCAACGTCACGTGTACATTGCACGTGACCTGGGGCTAGGCTCGATAGTGCATGTTCGGACCACATCTCTCTCTCTAAAGCTCCAGCGTAGGCTCAGGTGCTCCAAGCCTTGGGTGTGAATCGATGCCTCGGAATGAGGCTAAGATTGAATGTCGGCCATCAGAACTGATCCCAACCCCCTAATCAAATGGTTGTTGCTACTCCTGTTCTTCCCTCTCCTTTGCAGGCGGCGGAGGAAGAGCGGAGCTCCGGTGAATAGGAGATTCCTCCTCTTCGCTACTCTCGATTGGAAGGTTCTGGACCTTCGTGAAAGCCTAGCGAAAATAATGGTGCCCACGGAATACTCTGAAGATTGCTATAAGAGTGGCTCAGTGTAGTATCGCTGGAGAAGAAAACAAGATTGGAAATCCAATTTTTTTCTGATCATTAAAGATCTGCAGGGTTAGAAGACAAAGCCCATGAATCCAAGCATCTACTGGGATGGTAAGGGAATGAAATGGATGGTTGAAAGCGAATGGGCGAAGAAGCCCTAATTGCATTCTAGACCTTTGCAAGGTTTGGAATGAAGTGAGTGAAAAAACGAAGATCATGAGGAGAGGGTCTTGTGGTTACACAAGGCGGACCATAGTTGACGTGTCAACCTCTCCAAAGGACCTTGGTTAATTTAAATAATCAACCCACAATAAAGATTTAAAGCAATCAAAGCAAGAGATGTGGATCAAAACTTATTATAACCCTACAATAAAATGTGTATAGCGACGAGTACAGTACGATGTCAAACACATGAGAATGGGGGATAGACAACAACAATTGACTAAAAGACAATGAATGTTTTTTGCGGATTTTTAAAGATTTTAATTTTTTATGGGTTTTACATTATTTAATCTTTTTTTGAATTTTTTGTTTTAAAAATAGATTTTTATTTTTATAGTTTTTATAATTCTATTTAATATTTTAATATTTTTAATTTTCTTTTTCTTTACAAGTAGTTGTAATATAGGTGTATTTAATATATATAAATAATATAGATAATAAAGTTATAAAATGAAAACCAAACAAGGAAAATACCTTAAGTTACAATCCTTATTTTTTTCAAAAGTATTAAAAATATTTTTGGTTTTTTAATAATTATAATATAAACTATAATGATATTGGTAAATATAGGTATAAGTTACACTACATAGGCTAGTATATAGATATAAATATCTATAAATACCTGAAATGCACTAAATAAGTATTTTTACATTTTTGTATTTTTTACCATTTTTGTGATTTTTATTTTTATTTTTGCTATTTTTGTATTTTTAATGAAATAAATAGAGTAAAACAATGAGAAATAAATAAGGTTAGTTTGTTTTGGATTTCTAAAATAGCTAAACAACTCACAAATTTCCAAAACTATTTTAATAGATAATAAATATAATAAACAAAATTTGTAACAAAAACAAATATTATTGGTTTTTTATAATTTTTTTACAATTTTTATAAGGATTTTGGAGATTTTTAAATTTTTTAGTGACTTTCTTTTTCTATTTTCACGAATTTTTGGTATGTAGATGCTAAATAGGGTAATAAGTAAAATATATATTTTTGGATTTTTTCAAAACATTTTTATGTTTTTTGTATTTTTTTCTAAGCTAGATAGGAAAAAATAGCTACGTTTTTTATTTTTATAAATAGAAAAATATGATAAAATACCGTAATAAAGATATATTTAATAGAATAATATATAAGGTATCTATCCTAATTTTCTACTAATTTTAAGGTACAAGATCTATTTTCAACAAAAATAAAATCAATAAAAAGAAAATGCATCCTAGTAGGGCTGGTTCTATAAACATTTGAAGTTTAGGTTCTAGACCCGAACATCCCATAGAAGTACATGGCTAAATATGCAAATTTCCCAAATATTTCCAATAATATATACTTTGAGGGGTATTTATGCAATTAATACAAATTCAGGGGGGCACATGAAAAATATCCAAAAAATATTACACCAATATTCCAAAGAAGTGGACTAGAAAGAAATACACAAAATATGAGGGGGGGGGGGTGCAAAATACCTTTCCAACTCACGAGCACGGACACGTGAGGTGACATGGATTGGACCTAAGTGCAAGTATAGGAAGTACATGGGAATAATCGTAAATATTACAAAAATTAATAGATGTTAAATGAACGTTTTTGTACTAAAATTAAAATACAGAAAGCATTAGGGTTAAAGTGTAAAATACCCCTAGGTGAACACGCATCGGCTCCTCCTTGTGCGATGACGGTTCGCAGTGATGGATCGCTAGAATGTCGTATGCTAATCGTGTCAGTTGCTGTAGTCGGGCAATCGGGATCGATAAAAATTTAACCACACGAATCGATGAATCGACGAATTAATTAATATGCGGTTTGATGTATTATTAACCTGGACAAGCCCTAGGATCGACTCAAGGAGGCAAAAGAACAACGTCGGATCAAATAAGATGAATTGGATCACGGTTTTCCAAGTGATTTTTTGTATTTTTTTATGCAGTAAAAATGACAATGCAAATATGCAGATGAACTAGGTTATTAAGAAAATAAGCAACATTTCCAAATTGATTTTAATGTGAAATTAATCCAAATTAGCCACGTTATATTTTTATGGAAACCTAATCCAATGACGAATACAAAATGTATTTTTTTGGAATTTTTAAATTTAAAATGCAACAATAAATTGCAAACTTTTTAGGGATTTTCATGTAAATTTTCATGCAAACAGAATGCAAAAATTATGAAAATTTAGAGGAAGTGAAATGTGATGACATGAAGCTACAATAGATTTTTTTGGAATTTTTCGAGAATATATGATTTTTTTATTGAAAAACAGAGTGACTGTGAGTATTTAATTCCTAATAAATATATGAAATCAATTTTTCCAGAGAGCGATTTATCTCAAATATATTTCAATGAGCAATCCAAGAGAGTTGAAATTTCGCAAAAATAATATTGGTTGATTTAATTAAAATCAATTACAGAAATCACTCAACAATTTATTTTAGGTAAAAAATAACTCCAATTTAGATGAAATATGAGCAGGAATTAAAGCACACCTAGAGCCATAACCTCTGATTTTTTCACAAATTTTGGAGAAATATTAAATTAAATATGTATTTTAGATCATGAATTGGGTAAAATATCAATGAATTTCAGTCCATGGAATTTAGTAAATCGAGCTTATATCAGAAAAATAGAAACTCAAGCTCAATTGATAGAAAATGATATTATTATCATCATGATAAATTTTGTTATGAAAATGGATGAAGTAAGATGGTTTAAATATTATCTTAAAGGTCCACTTTGCAAATTCTGAAATAGATATTGAACCAAAAAAGTTGTGCAAAAGGGCACACTTTTAATTGCCATGAGTGAAGGGGAGCATCAAGTAATTTCGTCATTGATTTGTTCTCCACACCATGGGACTTTGGATTTCTCTTTCTTCTTTCCCAAGAAATGGGAGTTTCCAGAGAATGGAAATGCAATTGGTCATTGCTTGCTTGCTGCTTGAAGTGTGGCTGCTCGTGAGGGGCGTGTGACGGTCGTGCGTGGAGGTCAACTGGCATAGGTCGACTACGTGACTGAGCACACGATGGCTAAGGGCGGCGGAGAGCAACAACCGGCTGCTCGGTGAGGGACTTGGTTGCGCACGGAGAGCTGCTGGTATGTGCACCCTTGGAGGCACGAGGGTCGCTGGCCAGAGACCCTGGAGGTGCGGGTGCGTGAAAAATGAGAAGATGGAGTCGCTAAGTAATGGCTTGATAATTCAGGCTCACTGTAGCTGAGGCGACTAATCGAATCCTCTCGTTATTCAACAATTAACCCACATAAGTAATTAAGTAATTAAGAGCAAGAGCTAAATTTATTATTCCATACTAATAATGTATAATGGCAAGCAAGTAGGGGTCGAACATAGGAAGCAAAGGAATAGAGCAGGCAAGTTATAAATCCAAGCACCAAATATCTCTCAAACAATTAGCCTAGTTTATATTTTTTGGGTTTTATTTTTTTTATTTTTGATTTTTTTAATTTTCCATTTTTATATTTTATATTTTTTAAATATTTTATATTTTTTAATATTTTCTTTTGATTTTAAATTATAAAATAAGCTATATATAGGATAGATAAATAATGTAAGATTAGGTTAATATAAAATTATAAAAAATGCTCAAAAATAAGAAAATAAAATATTTTTGGATTTTTAATAATTTTTTATTATTTTGTGATTTTCTTAAGAATTGTTTCTAACTTTTATATATTTTAAAGTTGAAAATACCTAAAAATAGGATTTAAATATATATCTGAAATCAAAGTAGAGATTAAAAGTACCAAACAAAATCAAAATGTCTCCAAATTAATTTTAAAATAATAGTAATATTATAAAGAATATTCAGAACCATAAAACATAATTTTTGGATTTTTTATGGATTTTATAATTTTTTTAAAAAAGAGTTTTAGAGTTTTTCTATTTTTGAGTTTGTTTTACATTTTTTAGTGATTTTTGGTCTAAAGTTGCAAAATAAGTAAATGGATATAAAATATATATTTTTGGAATTTTTCAAAATGATTTTGTGTTTTTATGTATTTTCTTTTGCAAACAGGGATAAAAATGATACTTTTTGATTTTTTATAAAAAATAATAAGTTACAAAAATGAAATGCAAGTAGATAGCGTGAAAGCAAAAGGCAATAGGAATACAATGCTATTTTTTTGGATTTTTTAAACCAATACAGATGTATGAAATAAATAGAGACAACAAAGAGAAAATACAATACTGACAGGGGTATTTTTTTAAATATCTAAAAGTATAGGGGCATGTATGCAATTTTCACAGAAATAAATAACACAATAAAAATATTTCTGGGCCAATCATAAATAACCAAAACTCTAAGTCCTTGCTTGTAAATTGCCCAACGCACGTGTAGAAACACATGAGTCTAGCAGGGACCAAAATATAATTAACAAAAAGATGGACGACTTGTTTGCAATTTTCCCAAAAAGTTATAATTTAATTAAAATGTTTCAACACAGAACATAAATACCAAGAACTCGGGGTCCCTCCTCCAAAATGTCCCTCATGTGAGGTGACGTGGCTAGGACCTGAGAGCAAATACCACGAAGATGTGTTTTTTTTGCAAGTTTTACAAAACTTTATACAACACAGAGGAAAGATTCGATAATAAATCACAAATACAAAAACGAGCTGGGTAACAATGCAAAATACCTAACTCTAAGGCGGGTGCGGACGACTGGATGCGCTTGACTTGCCACACATCACGCACAGGCATGGTGATGACGCTTCAAGGATAATCGACCACGATTAGATCTTTAAATAAGATTGGATGGTTGCATTGTGATGAGATCAAACGATGGCTAGAGACCAGGACGTTGACGCTTGACCGAACAACCATGGACTTCCTTGGATGAATAGGGAAGAACACGGGCCCGGTCAAGCTTCAATAGGCAATGGTGCACTACTCCGTCCTCCTTAGACGCTCGCGGGAGGCGCAAAAGGTTGTCCTAGCCTCCATGCGTTGAATGGCTACATCAATCGAGGTCCTGGAGCTCCGTAGACGGCGCACGAGCTCGGAAATGACCGAAGCTCCAGGTATCGATGCTCTCCTAAAAATCGACCCCCCGCGGGGTCCTTTAGCCACCAAACTCTGCATGCATTAGTAACAATAAAAGAAGGAAGGTTCTGGGGCTCGTTTGGTGGTGGAATGGAGGGTAGTGGGTCGGACGGAGCTCCTCCGGCGGATGAAGGATGGAGGAGAATGGAATCCTCATTCTTTGCAAGAACGAGGTGGATGGGGATGCCTGGGGCATGCTAGAAGTGTCAGGGAGAGGTTATGAGATGATCGGGTGCAGCGAAGACGACCGGGCCATAGTGAACGGGGTTCACCGGAGCAAACTCCGGTGAACATCGAAGATAGGTTTTACGACTACGATGCGTAATTAAAAGATAGATTGCATGCTCGAGATAAACCTAAGATTAAAACTATGCTAAAAACGTGAGAAAAGGGAACCTCACCGACTAAAGAAATGGAAAGAAACTCTTAGGGGCGGCGCTCCGGCGGAGAGGGTGGACCGGCTCGATTCAACACCTACTCAGATCCCTGGAGGTTGGGATCGACTTCTGCTGTCACCAGGAGGATCTTTGACGACCTAGGTTTAGGGTTTTAGGGTGGAAGAGCGATCAAATTCAAATGGAAGGTTGGAGGTATTTTTATACAGATTGAATAGCGGCTCCAAGAATCCATGAATACCGAGCGAATCAGAGATGCTCGACCAGGAAAACACTAGGGCGTGTATCATCGGTCTATGGGGAGAAAAAGTCAAGATGGGTGCACCACAAAAGAGTATAAAGGTCGGCCTCGAAAAATCTACGAAGTCGGACAGAAACTCGATTATGACAAGGAGCTGGCCTCGGTCAGAGAGTTGACTGAGGTCAACTAACGGGGAGATCTGGTTGGTCCACGTGGACCAACCAGAAAAATCCCTGGAAAAGATATTTATATATTCGTTTAAAAATAATAAAAGATTTTATCAATTTTATTTTATAAAATAAAAAATATTTATTATTTTCTAAGGTATTTTATTATTATTTTTATTTATTTTTTCATGGTCTAGAATTATAATTTATTTTTAGGGGCTATATATAGGTATATTTGTCTATGTATTTTAATCTTTATTTTTTATTTTGTTTTTTATTAGTTAAATTTATTATTTTATAAATTTATAATTTAATTTTATACTTAAATGTATTTTTATTTTATGGTTTTGATGTATTTTATATAATTTAATTAATAGGTATGTTATCTATATAGGTATAAATACATGTATTTTTCATATGTATTTTCTTTAACTAATTTTTTAATGTTTTATTTATGTTTTATTATGTACATATATTATAAATAATATTTACAAAATTATAAAAATATAAATTATAAAAATAATGAATAATAAATAAAATGAATATTTTAATCGATATAGCTATACAGTAGGGGTCCAAAACCTAACTTTCACACCGTAGCTCCAAAAATATATGGAACTACCTTCATTAAATAGCTTATTAAAAGTTATATACAATTAAAGGTGATTTTGATATATTTCAGTTTTTATTTGAGAGATATGGGTCTGGGAAGTTGGGGTTTTGAAATTTTATTCAGACCATAACTTTTTATATGTACATTATTTTTGTATGAAATAAATTTTGTATTTTTCTATATTTTATTATATACAACTTTCATGATAAAATTTCTTTATTTGAGGTATAAAAAGTGGAACTAAAAATATGTCCTTAAAATGAAGGAAAATGAATAAAATAAAAGGGAATTTTTATTGTATTTTGGACCTTATCTCCCTCTACTTCACTCCTTGTCGACCTAGTCATCAAGATGCATAGGTCTCAGGGTTTCGGGTCATAAAATATTTTCAATACTTTATTCTTATTCTTTTCTTTTCTTTATCCTATAATTTTGTCATTAAAAACCACATTTTGTATACTATTTACACAATGATGCATGAATGCTAAAATGCATAAATTAAGGTTATTTACACGCATTTACTGGGGGTTTAAAGGCCAAAATGTTAGAATAAAGGTGATGAAATGGAGACTCGTCACCCTTCTATACTTGCCTTTACTATTTCCTGGCAAACACTTATGCAATAAGTGCAGAAAAAAAGAAAAACAAAGAAAAGAAAAAGAAAGAAAATGGATTAAGTTTAATTATCAAACTTGTCTTCACAAAATTAAAGTTTGGAGCTAAAGTCGGACCTTCAAAATTTTAGTGCGGGCAGAACCTTCTTGGGAATTAGAATTGAAATCCAACAGCCTTCGAGAATCCCAAAACTCTGCTCAAGTCTCCTCAATAGCCAGGTCAGAATACTTCAACTCATACATAAACCCTTATGACCATGAATCTGACTCGTACAATGTAAGTGATAGTGGATCTCCCCAACTGAAATGACAAAAAGACTGACTTCTCTAGCATGGCAACCCAGTGATTCCCCAATCCAGCAACTCCTTCTTCAAGGAGTGAGGTATTCCCTTCTAAGTTCAAGTGAGAACCGGCTCAAGAAGAGGGGGTGAAGAGAAGAATGGACGGTAGCCAATGTAGCTACCTATCCCAGGATGCAAGACCAATGTAGTCAAGTCATCCAATTGCAGGCTCACATGGTTTGACTTTAAAGCTCAAACCTATTTATTGACTGTACAAATATATACACTCCGATAGGCATTTCATTTTTATACAGGCCTGTCCACTTTTTTTGGAGTTTTTGCTTTTTGCCCCCTCACTCTCTTGAAATACTATATAGAGCAACATTTACATAAGGAGTTTTTCCTCTTGAGCCCGTAGACTGTCCCTCTTTTGAAGCTTTATTGCAACCCACACTCTCCTGTCTATAGACATCAATGCCACTGGACGGGTTGGGGTGCACTTCCCTCTAGAGGAGGATAGATGTTTCCACTTGTGTGCATCTCATACCGGCAAATCCAATCCCCTCACCACTCCAACTGAGTTGAGCCAAGTGAAAGGTGCAGGTGTCCAAGTTAG
This sequence comes from Ottelia alismoides, assembly GCA_037367405.1. Taxonomy (NCBI): domain Eukaryota; kingdom Viridiplantae; phylum Streptophyta; class Magnoliopsida; order Alismatales; family Hydrocharitaceae; genus Ottelia; species Ottelia alismoides. Next base: position 1,033,123 of record JAZKJV010001414.1, on the reverse strand, counting down.
GTCATTATCAACAAGAGTCGTGTGTGTGCTCCGAAATACTCTACTTAGGCAGTCAAGATTCCATTGAACCAAGTCTCACAATCATCAAAGAATTAAGTCAACTAGACCTAAAGTACCTCAATTCCAGCACCTATAAGGTTCCTATTATTAGGTAGATTTTAAGGTCCAACTAAGCTCCAATCTTCAGATTTTACTTAGACTTGTTCAATTACCAAACTCAATCCAAAAAATGTGAATGCTATGTAAATGCTATGCAGAAAGCAGAAAATATTTTTGTGATGCAATTTTCAAAGATTTTGAACTTTTTATGGATTTTTGAAAAAGATGATGCATATGTATTTTTTGGTATTTTAATTTTGCAAATGTTTTTGACATTTTTTAATTTTGCAAATGTTTTTGTGATTTTTGAAAACAAAATATTTTTGGATAAAAACTAGGTTAAAATATTTACACGGGGATGTATCTCATATTTAAAAGAATTAGATTTTAAGAATTTACAAGGGGAAAGCGATCATTTTTATAAGTATATAGAACTTTAACGTGATGTATATATTCCTCAGACTTATTTGAAAAAGGTTTCAAACAATTTTTGAAAACTATAGTCCAAAATAATTTTTACAAAGAGATTTTTGCAAACATTTACATATATTTGAAAATCATTTTGCAAAGTTTTTTCAAACGGTATATATAGATTTTTCAAATATTTTTGCAACCATTTTCCAAATATTTGCAAATAGTTTTTCAAACATTTTTATTTCACACAAATAAAATATGCTTTATAAACAAAACATTTTTACAAAGGTTGAACATATTGAATAAAATGTTTTCCAAATAGTTTTCAAAAGATTTTTCAAAAAAATTCAAACTATTTTTCAGGCATTTTGCAAAAAATATTTTAGCTAATTTATTAATCAGTAAATAGAAAAAGTATTTGAGGACTAATAATCATCTTTTTATTAAATGATTTTAATAAATTCTTATAGGTTTTTAGCCATATTTATTAATAAAAATACGAAAGTACGATTTATGGGTAAAGTATATACGTAGTATATGCGCCCCCTATACTTAGCTTGAGCTACGTCCTCATATATTAGAGAGAAAAGGGAAGACATAAGTCCTACCGAGTATAAGAAAATCTAAAGACTAAATGAACGAAGAAATGAACAAATGAGAAGTTGATCGTCCCCCCTATACTTAGGATCAAATAATCCTAAGTATAGCAGACCGTACACAAAGTAGGGAGGGTCAAGGGTGGAAATGAACAGATTGTACTCAGACTGTCTCCCCTTATACTTAGGGTAAGATGTCCCTAATTATAGACAAGAAGATGAGACAATGGAGATGATCAAAGAATAGAAGAACTCAGGGTGCACACCCCCTATACTTAGGACAAAGTACGTCTTAAGTATAGAAAGCTGATAAAAAGGGGCGACACCGTTGTGGTAGAAAAAGAAAATAGAAAAGGAAAAGAAGAAAAGAAGAAAAGTGATAGAAGAGGAAATATGAACAATTCGGGGTGCACATCTCCCCTACACCTAGGATACAGTACATCATAAGTGTTGCAATGATGAAGGAGATGACACCTTTTTCGGTAGAATAAAAGAGAAAAGAAGGAAAAGAAGAAGAAAAGAAGAAAAGAAGAAAAGAGAAAAAGAAGAAAAGTCATTCAAAAATGTTTTGATTTGCTTTTTTCTATTGTCACTTCGGAAGTATTCAGTTCATCCTTATAGATCACTTGAATGAAGTCAACGACAGACATAAACATATCATATTCAAGATAAGGCTTCAGAAGCTATCCATTGACTACAAATGGTTGTGCGTCAACTGACAATCCAGATATCTTTATGCTTCCGTCGCGTACATGCTTTACTGTAAACGACCTACTCCATTTGCTCTTCAGCTTGCCTGGAATGATCTTCAATTTCGCATCGAACAACCACACCTTCTGACCCGACTCGAAGGATTTGCGATGGATATGCTTGTCATGCCAGCTTTTGACCTTCTCCTTGTACATCATACTGTTGTCGTATGCATACTCTCTGAATTCCAATAATCTGTTTAGGTCTACTTTTTGGTTCGTCCCAGCTTTCTCAGAATCCAAATTGCAAATATTGATAGCCCATAAAGATTTATGAATCAATTCAACGGGCAAAAGACATGGCTTGCCATACAGAAGGCGGTAGGGAGACATTCATATGGCGACTTGTACACGGTTCTATAAGCCCAAAGAACTGAATCAAGCAGCTGATGGGCCAAAATTCCACTAATCCGGATCAGGTAAAAATATCACTCGGGTCGTTGCGACCCGGATCGATAAGAATTTCAGCTCAATCAAGAAAATAAAGTGCAGACCACCAAAATCAGATAAAAATCAAGGAAATATGATAGCGGTCCTGGCTATTGGATTAGCCTGGTATAGCGACCAGGGTCGGACTCAGGGAGCACGTAATGGCCTTGCAGCCTACGAAGTAGTCTAAAAAAAGAAATAAAATAAAAAGCAACTATTTTTGGTGGATTTTTTTATATTTTTATTTTTTTGGATTTTTAATTAATAAAGAAAATAAAGAAAACAATAAAACAACCAACTTCAAGCAATTATTAAGGCACTCAAAAATCACCCAAAAATTCAAATAATTTTTTTTATGTTTTTTTATATTTTTTACTGTTTTTGGTTAATTTTTGGTATTTTTCTGATTTTTATTGAATTTTCTAAAAATCAAACAAGACAGAAATATGAAGGTGCTGTCCAGTCATACTTGGAGGGCCAATATAAAATAGATAAAGGCCTTATCAAGGTCTGAAGGTAATTTTCCTATAAACTAGAAGATATAAGGAAAATTTAGGCACTGGAATTATTATTTTTGGATTTTTCAATTCATTATTAGAATTTTTATAGGGTTTTTAGAGTTTTGTAATTTTTAAGGGTTTTATATATCTAAAAATGACCAAAATTGGTCAGAAAATCAAGCAAGGCAAAACAACTACTGTCTATTTTTTTGTAATTTTTAGAGGCGTTTTAATATTTTTTGTGAATTTTTAAGTTAGATAGTAAGAAAAAAGCTTGTTTTTGAATTTTAAAAAATAGTAAATAAAATAAACAACGTCTCCAAAAATTGGAGAAAATTTACACTATGGCAGGAGCCGTGTATCCAATTTTCATCACATTTGGAGTTAATTTGCTATTTTATTAAAAATAAAAATCAAGGTGCAGTGCATAGGGACCTAACTGCAAATAGAATAAAACCCTGGGCCCCTTGGATAACAAGCCTGAGAAGTGTAGGGCTAGAAATGCAAAATGTCTCCCGGGCCACACACGATACACGCGACTCAGGCTTGGGGGGACCTATTTGTCATTCCTATTTATAAACATATAAATCGTAACAAGCCAAAAACGCAGGGCAAAAATTGCAAATATACCAAATACCACGTGTCGATGCACGTGTCCACAACAAACAGGGGTAAAGTGCGAATCCGATAAACAGGAGGGTCCTCTATACAGTATTTACAAAATTAAAAGAACTATAACACGTATTTATAGAACTAAATAGTAAATGCCAGAACTAGAGGGGCCTAAGAGCTATTTACCCCTTTATTAAATGTCGACGGTTGATGTAGCGCCACGTAGCTGATCCAACGGGTGAGAATGATGGCACCTTAACCACGAAATGCAAACCGGATCGAACGGTTGAGGGTCCACCACGTGGCTGATCTGACGGTCCTCGTATGTTGTGGCGAAACCCTCGGTGAATCGACGGTCGCGATCAACCTCCAAGGATCTGACGGTATCTGCGGCTCCTCGAATGGATGGATCAGATCTGAACTGGAGCGTCGAGGCTGATCGGACATCTGGGGAGGATCCTGGAAGAACAGTTGGCCGGCGAGCTTCGCCGACCCGATACACGCCCTATGGTCCTCCCCTGCTGCTCCTGAAGTGCGGAAGAGCTCTGCCGTGAAGCTCCGCAGCTGATGACGGTCTCCGATGAGTCGGATGACCACCTGAACGACCCCGCGACGGCGGTGGCCTGGATCCCGTGCCTAAACTGTTGGCCTCCAGATGAGGCTCTCCTGATTTGACCTGCACAGGAAGAAGATGGGTCGAGGGCAAACTGCCTCGACCCGTCAAAGCGCGAAATGGATGGGAGATGCGTCGATATGGCGGTCCTCCGACGAGCGGCGGAGGGGGAGAACCGATGTCCCTGCTTCGGGGCGAGCCAGGGGGGATGGGTAGGTTGAGAAGATGCGGAGGAGGCTCGTGAAGGTGGTGGCGGTGTCAGATGGGCTAATGGATGGTCGGAGTGAACTGGTGAAGGCGGCGGAGCTACAAGAACAGTAACCTAAAATCTATGTTCTACGCTAAACTAAATGCTAACAGAGCTACCTGGCGGAGGAGATCGACTGGGCTGGAGCTGCTAGAGCTCCTGGGTCATTGCCTGCAAGGGACCGTCGTCTTCCCGAGGCTGGGCGCGCTCGCGATGGTGCACGGTGGCGAAGCCACTGGATCAGAGGCTTCCCGGAGTCCTCGAGCCTCGCTTCCACTCCAACGAGCACCGCTCTCACTCAGGCTCACCGGAGGAGTTCCTTGGCTGCGAGTGGGAGGTCCAAAGATGAAGAACAGAGCTGCCGGAGTTAAGGTTTTATACAATGATGGGTCCGATAAGATGAGGATCGGGTGAGCATTCCAAGGAGCGGATCCCTAAAAGGAGGTGTACGCGAGGATCATGGATCATCCCCTGACAATTGGAGCCCTGGGTTTGAGTGGATGGAGTTCGGATTGATTCGGGAATATGTGGAGATATCGGGTCAGAAATCAGATCCGCAAGGGAAGAGGGTCCGCGGGGGAAGTTGACCGGGGGGTCAACATCCCCCCGTGGCCCAATCAGAATCCGCCAGCTCATAATTATTTGATTATTTATTTTAAAATAGTAAATGATCGAATTAAGAAAACTTAAAACATGAAAAATATTTATTTTATTTTTTTCTATTTTTTTTTTGATTTTTAATTATTTTTTCAAAATAAAAATAAGGTATTTACACTTTAGTGCTGTATATAGGTATTTACACAACCCATTTTATATTTTATTTATTTATAGCATAAAATTAGGAATAAAAAGGTATTTTTATTTTTATTATTTATATACAAGGGTGAAATAAATAGATATATACATCTATATACATGGTATATTTACAAGGTTCTTTTTGGTTTTTAATTTTATTCTTTTTATTTTGTTTTTGTTTTAATGGTTTTTATTTTATTTATTTACACCATAAAAGATAGAATATATACAAATTTTATGGAAATTAATTTATTTATTTATAAGGTGAAATAAATATAGATAAGTGGACTATGTACATGATGAATATGCACAAGTGAAGGGGTTTTTATTTTCTTTTTATTTTTTCAATTTTTGTATTGATTTTATATTTATAAATATATACAAGTATATACAAACACTTTTTATTCTATTTTTGGAGGAAAATATTTTTTTTATATTTACAAGAATATTTACACACATGAGCCCCTATCTCTCTCTACTTGGCTTTTATGCGGTCAGGCCCATGCTGAGCCCTCCCTTGGGATTAGGTTGCTCAATATTTATTCTAAATATTTCCCTTTTTTCTTTTTAATCTTTATTCTTTTATTTTTGCACAAAAACATGCTAATTATTACTTTTTACACCATGCATGCTTTTGGTAATTATTTGTATTTACAAGTATCTACATGCATTTGCAAAGGTTTTTGTAGCTAAAATATAAGAATAAAGAGTGATGAATGAGTATTCATCACCCCCTATACTTAACTTTGCTAGTCCCTTAGCAAACACTTATTTGAAAAAGAAGTGAAAAAGAGAAAGAAAAAGAAAAAGAGGAGAATGCACATGGATCAAGGTTGAATATTAAACTTGCCTTCATTAAATTGAATTATGGAGCTCGATCAGATCTTTAGATTATTAATGTGTCGATACCTTATTTGGACTTAAGATTAAAACTCAACAACCTCTAAGTTCCACCAATCTATAATCAAGACTCCTCAATAATCCATATCAGAACAAGTCATCAAACACAAACCCTGAAGACCATGAATCTTTCCTTGTACTGTGAATGTGAGGTATAAGTCTCCACCTCAGAAATGGCAACTTGACAACCCTCCCCAACAAGGTAACTCTATGACCTCAATCTGGCCACTCTTTCCTCGAGGAGCGGGGTATTCCCTTCTAAGTTCAAGTTCAACCGGCTCAAGAAGAGGAGGAAGAAGAGAATGGACCATGGCCAGTGTAGCCATGTATCCTTGGGAGCTTGACCAGTGTAGCCAAGTCTCCCTGCTGCAAGCTACATAAGGTGGGACATGAATCTCAAGCTTTGCTTATTTGCACTCTATATACATACTCCGGTGGGATTATCATTTTCTCTCAGACCCACCACTTTTTTGGAGTTATTTGCATTTTTTAAGTGCATCTATACAACATATACATGTGCAGCATATATACAAGGAGTTTTTCCTCTTGAGCCAGTAGACTATCCCTCTTTTGAAGCTTTATTGCAACCCACAACTCCTGTCTTTAGACCTCATGGCAACCAGACCAAGTTGAGACGCACTTCCTTCACTAAAAGAAGAAGAGAGGTTCCGCCTAGAAGTACTACCCTCATATGCTACCCCAAGTCAAGGAAGACTGCCTCCTCACCACCTCATCCGTAGAGAGCTCGGTGCTAAGTGCTGGTGTCCAAGTAAAGTCATTGTCTATATGAGTCATGTGTTGTTGTTAAGTTCTCTACTTAGGCTCATCGAGATGACATGTGATCATAGCCTAGTGGACTCAAAGAATTAAGTCACCATGGACCTGAAAAGCCTTAACCCTAAGCCCTATAAGGTTCCTCTTATAAATTAGGTGGATTAAGATCTTAATCAAGCTCCATTTCCCAATTTAATTCCAGACTAGTTTAAATGTCAACTATAATCCAGAAAAACTATATACATATATACAAAGATGCTATTTACACAATTTTTACAAACATGCAAAATTTTTGAAAAATGTCTTGAAATCATGAATGGATGAATGCATGAAGTGCAAGTTTTGCAAAAGTATTTACACACATTTACACAAGATTTGTGCAAACTTTTGATTTTCAAAACATTTTGGAAACATTTTGTACTATATACATAATTTTGATAAGAAAATATTTACACAAACTTTACACAAAAGATTTTTGAAAACATTTTTACAAAAATAATTTGTACACTAGCTATTTATGTGCAATAAAAGAATGATTATGTATAGGAAATTTTTTTTAATTTTTGTGATTTTTTAGGGTTTTTAGCCAACTTATTTCTTAACACACTCACACAAAGTACGAGTTATGGCTAAAGTATATATGAAATATATACACACCCCCCTATACTTAGCTCGAACGATCTCCTCAAAGTCAAGAGCGATGAAGAAGACATAACTCGTGCTATGTACAAGGAAGTGAAAAGAAAGGCTATATACAAAGAAGAATGAATGAGTAGAAAGTCAAGAAGATCTCGGCTTTTCCCCCTATACTTAGGATCAAGTAATCCTAAGTATAGCAGGCTGTACACAAAGGGAAAACCGAGTGGAGAATGTACAGGGTCTACCCCCCCTATACTTAGGGTAAAATATCCCTAAGTATAGGCAGCAAAACAGGGGTAGAAAGACACGACGAAAATCAACGAATATATATAAGAAGAAGGGGAATCACTCCCCCTATACTTAAGGTGAAGAACCTTAAGTATAGGCAACACAACAGAAGTGATGGAACAGAACGGAAGAACAACCCGGTGTTTCCACCCCCTATACTTAGGATGAGGAATATCCTAAGTATAGCAAGGATAATCCTAAGCGAGACCTGGGGTGAAAACAAGAACGGAAGAAAGAAAGATAAAACTAAGACGAAACACGTATATACAAAAGAGTACACCGTTGAGGTGCCTCTCAACGAGCGCTAGATTTTACGCCCCTAGCTGGGCGCAAAGGCTAGGATAAAGCCGTATGCAGATTCAGAACGACATCAGTAAGGCGAATGCCGTACTGTCGTCGCAGTCTCGGTATGAGAACAACGACGAACTCCAAAGTGTAAAGTAAGACACCCAGGTATGCAATCAAGCGGGCGCCTGCTACCGACCAAGGATATGAAAATAAGTGATCGGGATCCGGTAGCACAAAAGAAATCATCGGCTATGGATCAGACTGGAGTGAAAGTGTGGAGCCGAACAAATCAAACGTGGAGAAGGATGGATCAGTCATAGTGTCCTCCACGTCAATCAATGTCTCAAAAAGGTATGTATAGTCAAAATCAGGAGACTCTGTCAGAAGACTGATACTCGATGAATAAAATAGAAGTAGATCAGATAGGTCATCAAATATCTCCAGGATGGGCTCATCCTCGCGAGGGTGGTCGAGGTGAGAAGACTCAGAATCAGAAGGATCTAAAGACTCGGTTTCGTGCTCCGCCAGATCAGAAACACTCTCAGCAGGTGAAACCGAGTACTCGTCGAGTGTGGCATCCTCCCGCATATAACCCTCGGGGAGAGATGCAGGATCAGAAGTGACAAGAAGAGGATCAGGATCTAAATGGGCATCTGCACTGCTAACAAGTATCCACTCGGTGCACCAGGCTGCATCATCATCGGAAGTGTAGCTCTCGGCAATCTGGAAGTAGGAGAAGGTACTAGTTAACACCGCGGAAGCTGGCAAAGTGTCTGCGGCTGATCCTCGCTCTGCGGCTATGCTGGCTGCCAACTGGTCCTCAACAAAGGTGTCTATCTCGTCAGAGTGGAGGACAAAAGGCTCGAAGACGAGACTCTCTGTGTCTGTACTCTCAAAGTGGTGTCCCTCATCGAGCCGTGGCTGCTGGGCTGAGTCCTGGTATCTGTCTGTATCTAAGAAGTATCTCTGCAGAAAGGAACCTGACTCCTCCGGGGCTGGAATCTGAAGTGTCTGAGACAATGGATGTAGTAGCGGGGGCTCCTCCGGTTCCTGGAGTATCAGAAGATCTGATATCCAAGACTCGTCAACTGGGAACTCTGGGACTGCCTCGAAATCTAGCTGGAAGACCAACGGGAACTCGAGTAGACTCTGGGTCCGAACCTCTGCTATCACAGTCATCTCCTCAGTACTCTGTGGTGCTGGAGCATCCAAGTCCTCGGGCTGGTGTGTAGAAACTGAATACTCAGGTACTGCGACACACCGCACTGGTACAACAACGTCCTCATGTGTTGTCCCGACTAAGGCATCTCGTGAAGAAGATCTCTGTGAAAGTAGGCCCGAGACGGTATCCAATAGGTGAATGTTGGAACTGCGGTGTAAACCGCCACATGTGGTAATCACCAGCGCTATCTGATATGCAGTCATCCCCCGCATGGAGATCTCAATCAAGTCTGTCAGTGGAAGATCGTGGTCTGGAAATCTCCGCAAGAGGTCAAGAAACCTCAGCCATGCCTCCTGCAATGGCTCCTGGGGGTCAACTGAAAACTCGGTGATCAAAGACCGCATCAACTCAGCTCTACGCGGGGGGAAGTATCTCTGAAGGAACTCTCTGCGTAGCTCTCCCCACGTATCGAATGTCCTCCCCAATCGTCGGTGCCATGTCATGGCTCTCTCGTGAAGTGTGAATGGGAAGGTCCTCCTCATCAGCTCCTCTGCAGTGATATCTGAATATCTCTGTGCTCGACAAAACTCCTCGAATGCGGACAGGTGAAGATACGGCTCCTCGTGCGCCTCTCCTGAAAATGTCGGCAGTCGCTGAATGTAATCCAAATCCAAGACGAATGGACCTAGTGTAGAAGCTGACTCAGCTCCCTGTGCTATGTGCTCCTCCATCCTTCTGGAATAGGATCTGTCTGCTGATCTCCACTGCTCTCTCTGATCACCAACGGAGTACGCTCTCAACTCAGCAACATCATCGTCCGGGTCTCGCATCTGCTCTGTCTGGTATCCTCGGACGTCAAGCGCAGCATGCCCAGAGTAGTGAATGGGATGGGAGGGAACAAGAGGTTGGTCGGAGATCCGACCTCCCTAGAAGGTGGACTGGACGGATGGTCAGATAATGGAGAAGGAGTCGTAAAAGTCGGCTCGAGGTGAGGAGAATCCATCATCCAGGGGCCAAGGAGAAGAAACAGAATGAAGGGAGGGTGAGGGGGAGACTGAAGAAGAGAAGAAGATGGGGAAAGGCAGAAAGGATCTGGAAATCACACAAGATGAGAAAAAGAAAACCCCCAATTCACCTACGCACACGAGCTGAAGACCGAAGGGATCGGTCAATTATCTTATCGATTTTATTTTAGGTGATCATTCAGTCTATCAGAGCGATTACGTGAGGTAATAGGAATCCGATATCTCTCAACCGTTTGTCCCGTACCAAAGAGCCGGTAATCAGTCGAGAAAAATCGGATGGCTCTATCCTAAGGTGCGGATCACTGTCTCGCTCATCCAAACCAAACAAGGAGGGGGTTACTCACCCCAAGATAGATTTTCAGTGAAGTGTCTTTTAGGTCAAGTGTGATTAGCAGTCCCGATTTTATTGTTTTTGTTTTGAGATATTTTTCAATAAAAAGAAACGGCTAACGGATTTTTCGGTTCTCCTGGTTATTAAGTCGAAAACAGGGGGAGAAGACGAAAAAGCTGATGCGCGATGAAATCAATGATGCATGCAAAGTAAGAAAGGCGTACCTGACTCCAGCACTCTACATGCAATATGATCCGCACATAATGTAAAGACAGAAAAGTAAACTACCTATATGGTGCAGCGGGAAAAGCCGAGTCCTAAGCAGGCAACTTCTACACGACAGAACCGTCTAGCTGGTCACCAGCCTTCGATCCAGAGAGTCCGGTCTCGGTCTACCCCTCCTCCTCCCAACAAATCGGGTTCAGGAGCAGCGCTTGGCAGGACATGCTGCGGCACGTAGGCTCGAAGGAAAATGAATCAGCTATTTTTATTAATGTTTTATTAGTAGGTCCAATTAACGATATATAGGAACAAGCAATCTATTAGGTGTGTGGATCCTACTAAGTACGGCACAGTCAAGCAGTGAGTCCTACAGCTAGGGGCTCGATAAAAACCGCGTAAAACCGTAAAAGGCAGCGAAAAACCAAAAACTGCGAAAAAGCCGCGAAAAAGTCTAAGGGTCCCCCGAGCACACCGGTGCTCGGTGAAACATACCCAAAAAAGTCTCAAGTCCAAGCTGAGTGTCCCTGTATTATTACAATAGTTCAAATGACAAAAATAAAATCTAATCTACTCCTCGCCCACTCAGTCTCTCTCTCACGCTCTCCTGCGGCTCCGTGCGGAAGGGAGCCGCCTCCGAATCCCGCGGTTGCGCCGGCTTCTCGAAAGTCGCCGCCTCGGTCCTCGGGCCCTGGCAAGAAAGAAACAGAGTGTCAAACCAAGAATAATAATCAAATAATAGCAGAAAAACTAAACAGGGGTATATGTGCAAAAATGACAAATAAAATAAATAAGCAAAATCAAACAGAAATAAAAAGAAAAGAAAATAAAAGAAAATGAAATAAAACAAAAATAAGGGAAAAATAAAAAGCCGCGGACTCAGAAAGAGCCGCGGAAAGCCGTGAAAAAGAAAATAAAAAGAAATTGAAAAATAAAGAAAATGACTACTAAGCCGTGCTCCCCGATAACGGCGCCATTCTGACGAGCACAAAAATTTCTACTGATCCAGATCAGGTAAAAATATCACTCGGGTCGTTGCGACCCGGATCGATAAGAATCTCAGCTCAATCAATAAAATAAAGTGCAGACCACCAAAATCAGATAAAAATCAAGGAAATACGATAGCGGTCCTGGCTATTGGATTAGCCTGGTATAGCGAACAGGGTCGGACTCAGGGAGCACGTAATGGCCTTGCAGCCTACAAAGTAGTCTAAAAAAAGAAATAAAATAAAATGCAACTATTTTTGGTGGATTTTTTTATTTTTAATTTTTTTGGATTTTTAATTAATAAAGAAAATAAAGAAAATAATAAAACAACCAACTTCAAGCAATTATTAAGGCACTCAAAAATCACCCAAAAATTCAAATAAAAATATTTTTATGTTTTTTATATTTTTTTACTGTTTTTGGTTAATTTTTGGTATTTTCTGGTTTTTATTGAATTTTCTAAAAATCAAACAAGACAGAAATATGAAGGTGTTGTCCAGTCAGACTTGGAGGGCCAATATAAAATAGATAAAGGCCCTATCAAGGTATGAAGGTAATTTTCCTAGAAACTAGAAGATATAAGGAAAATTTAACCACTGGAATTATTATTTTTGGATTTTTCAATTAATTATTAGAATTTTTATAGGGTTTTTAGAGTTTTGTAATTTTTTAGGGTTTTATATATCCACAAATGACCAAAATTGGTCAGAAAATCAAGCAAGGCAAAACAACTACTGTCTAATTTTTTTGTAATTTTTAGAGGCGTTTTAATATTTTTTGTGAATTTTTAAGTTAGACAGTAAAGAAAAAGCTTGTTTTTGAATTTTTAAAAATAGTAAATAAAATAAAAAATGTCTCCAAAAATTGGAGAAAATTTTACGCTATGGCAGGAGCCGTGTATCCAATTTTCATCACATTTGGAGTTTATTTGCTATTTTATAAAAAATAAAAATCAAGGTGTAGTGCACAAGGACCTAACTGCAAATAGAATAAAACCCTGGGCCCCTTGGATAACAAGCCTGAGAATTGTAGGGCTAGAAATGCAAAATGTCCCCCGAGCCACGCACGATACACGTGACTCAGGCTTGGGGGGACCTATTTGTCATTCCTATTTATAAACATATAAATCGTAACAAGCCAAAAACACAGGGCAAAAATTGCAAATATACCAAATACCACGTGTCGATGCACGTGTCCACAACAAACAGGGGTATAAGCGCGAATCCGATAAACAGGAGGGTCCTCTGTGCAATATTTACAAAAATAAAAGAACTATAACACGTATTTACAGAACTAAATAGTAAATGCCAGAACTAGAGGGGCCTAAGAGCTATTTACCCCTTTATTAAATGTCGACGGCTGATGTAGCGCCACGTAGCTGATCCAATGGGTGAGAATGATGGAGCCTTAACCATGAAATGCAAGCCGGATCGAACGGTTGGGGGTCCACCACGTGGCTGATCTGACGGTCCTCGTAAGCTGTGGCGAAACCCTCAGTGAATCGGTGGTCGCGATCAACCTCCAAGGATCTGACGGTATCTGCGGCTCCTCGAATGGACGGATCAGATCTGAACTGGAGCGTCGAGGCCGATCAGACGTCTGGGGAGGATCCTGGAAGAACAGTTGGCCGGCGAGCTTCGCCGGCCCGATACACGCCCTATGGTCCTCCCCTGCTGCTCCTGAAGTGCGGAAGAGCTCCGCCGTGAAGCCCCGCAGCTGATGACGGTCTCCGATGAGTCGGATGACCACCTGAACGGCCCCGCGACGGCAGTGGCCTGGAGCTCCTGTGCCTGAGCTGTTGGCCTCCAGATGAGGCTCTCCTGACGATTTGACCTGCACAGGAAGAAGGATGGGTCGAGGGCAAACTGCCTTGACCCGTCAAAGCGCGAAATGAATGGGAGATGCGTCGATATGGCGGTCCTCCGGCGAGCGGCGGAGGGGGAGAACCGATGTCCCTACTCCAGGGCGAGCCAGGGGGGATGGGTAGGTGGAGAAGATGCGGAGGAGGCTCGTGAAGGTAGTGGCGGTGTCAGATGGGCTAATGATGGTCGGAGTGAACTGATGAAGGCGGCGGAGCTACAAGAACAGTAACCTAAAATCTACGTTCTACGCTAAACTAAATGCTAACAGAGCTACCTGGCGGAGGAGATCGATTGGGCTGGAGCTGCTAGAGCTCCTGGGTCATTGCCTGCAAGGGACCGTCGTCTTCCCGAGGCTCGGCGCGCTCGTGACGGCGCACGGCGGCGAAGCCACCGGATCAGAGGCTTCCCGGAGTCCTCGAGCCTCGCTTCCACTCCAACGAGCACCGCTGTCACTCAGGCTCACCGGAGGAGTTCCTTGGCTGCGAGTGGGAGATCCAAAGATGAAGAACAGAGCTGCCGGAGTTAAGGTTTTATAGAATGATGGGTCCGATAAGATGAGGATCGGGTGAGCATTCCAAGGAGCGGATCCCTAAAAGGAGGTGTACGCGAGGATCATGGATCATCCCCTGGCAATCGGAGCCCTGGGTTTGAGTGGATGGAGTTCGGATTGATTCGGGAATATGTGGAGATATCGGGTCAGAAATCAGATCCGCAAGGGAAGAGGGTCCGCGGGGGAAGTTGACCGGGGGGTCAACATTCCCCCGTGGCCCAATCAGAATCCGCGAGCTCATAATTATTTGATTATTTATTTTAAAATAGTAAATGATCGAATTAAGAAAAACTTAAAACATGAAAAATATTTATTTTATTTTTTTCTATTTTTTGTGATTTTTAATTAATTTTTCAAAATAAAAATAAGGTATTTACACTTTAGTGCTGTATATAGGTATTTACACAATATGGCTTTTTAATTTTTGATTTTTAATTTGTTATTTTTATGCATTTTTATTCCCATTTTATATTTTATTTATTTATAGCATAAAATTAGGAATAAAAAGGTATTTTTATTTTAATTTTATTATTTATATACAAGGGTGAAATAAATAGATATATACATCTATATACATGGTATATTTACAAGGTTCTTTTTGGTTTTTAATTTTATTCTTTTTATTTTGTTTTTGTTTTAATGGTTTTTATTTTATTTATTTACACCATAAAAGATAGAATATATACAAATTTTATGGAAATTTATTTATTTATTTATAAGGTGAAATAAATATAGATAAGTGGACTATGTACATGATGAATATGCACAAGTGAAGGGGTTTTTATTTTCTTTTTAATTTTTCAATTTTTGTGTTGATTTTATATTTTTAAATATATACAAGTATATACAAGCACATTTTATTCTATTTTTGGAGGAAAATATTTTTGTTATATTTACAGGAATATTTACACACATGAGCCCCTATCTCTCTCTACTTTGGCTTTTATGCGGTCAGGCCCATGCTGAGCCCTCCCTTGGGATTAGGTTGCTCAATATTTATTCTAAATATTTCCCTCTTTTTCTTTTTAATCTTTGTTCTTTTATTTTTGCACAAAACATGCTAATTATTACTTTTTACACCATGCATGCTTTTGGTAATTATTTGTATTTACAAGTATCTACATGCATTTGCAAAGGTTTTTGTAGCTAAAATATAAGAATAAAGAGTGATGAATGAGTATTCATCAGCAGCTCACACGAGTTCTTACGATCCGAACACACAATCTTATGTAAAATTATCTTGATCTCCCTATTTGAACATTCAGGTAAGCCATTGGACTGTGGGTGGTATGGTGAAGAAACACAATGTTCTATGCAGAATTCCTGAATTAGCTTCTTCACCTCTCTATTTATGAAATGACTACCCCCATCAGATATTAGAATCTTGGGAATCCCAAATCGTGCGATGATGTGATCTCTCAAGAATCGACAGACAGTCCGACTGTCGGTGGTTCGGGTGGGAATAGCCTCCACCCAGCGACTCACATAGTCGACAGCAAGCTGAATGTATTCATAGGCCTGGCTGTTGGGAAATGGGCCCATAAAGTCGATTCCCCATGCGTCGAAGACGTCTGATATCCGAATGAACTTCAAAGGCATCGTATCTCTCATTCATATGGTTCCACCCATCTTCTGGCTGTCAGTGCATCACTTGACATAATCTTCTGCATCTTTGAATAATGTAGGCCACCATAGTCCACTTTGAAGAATCTTTGCTGTCGTTCGTCTACCTGAATGGTGTCCTCCGGATTCTTGATCATGGCAAAGTGCAAGGACACTATGAACTTCCTCCTGAGGGATACACCTCCTCCAGATGCAATCTGCCCCCACAGAATATATATGGATCCTCCCACTGATAGAAATGGATTTTAGACAAAAAATTATCTACTTTTTGCTTCGGCCAATCTTGTGGGGTTCTCTTGGTCACAAGATAATTCACAATATCAACATACCAGGGGAGCGAGGTGACTGATAAAATGGCCTCATATGGAAAAGTTCCTGTGATCGGTTGCAAGTTCAGCTCAAAAGATTCAGGTTCAATAAGTCTAGATAAGTTGTCGACCACCACATTCTTAACTCCGGGTTTATCTCTGATTTCAAGGTCAAATTCCTGGAGGAGAAGGATCCATCAGATGAGACGTGGTTTGACATACTTCTTCTGTTGTAAGTACCAGATGCCCGAATGATCCGTATAAATAATAACTTTGGACCCAAGGAGATGGGATCTGAATTTTCCTAAGGTAAAGACTACCGCTAGCAGCTCCTTTTCAGTGACTGTGTAGTTTCTTTTGGCTTCATCGGGCATTCGACTAGCGTAGTGAATCGCAAATGGCACATTGTCTTTCCTCTGTCCGAGCACTGCACCGATGGCATAATCTGACACATCTGTCATTATCTCAAACGGCTGAGTCCAAATCGGTGGTTGTAAGATAGGGGGCTTGAGTAATAAGTTCCTTTAATTGATTGAAGGCAAGGAGCACATGGTCATCCACGATAAAATCATTCTCCTTGCCTAGTAACTCGGTCAATGGTATGACCAACTTGATGAAATCTTTGATAAATCGCCGGTAAAATCCGACATGGCCCAAGAATGACTTGACATGCTTGATGGTTGTAGATTGCTCAAGTTTAGAAATTACCTCCACCTTGGTTGGGTCAACCTCCATGCCACGTTTAGAAACAACGTGACCCAACACAATTCCTTCAGTCACCATGAAGTTGCTCTTCTTCCACGAGAGCACCGGATTCACTTCACAACATCTCTGTAAGACTCAGTCTAGATAGTCAAGGCACTGGTCAAATAAATCCCCGTAAACCAAGGAATCATCCATAAAGACCCTGATAAAATTGTCCACCATGTCAGCGAAAACAACGAGCATACACCTCTAAAATGTGGCTGGGGCGTTACATAGCTCGAACGACATCCGTCTGAAGGCGTATGTACCAAAGGGACACATGAACGTAGTCATCTCTTGATCTTCAAGAGCTATAACAACTTGATTATATCCGGATCATCCACCCAAGATGCAAAAGTATTCCTTCACGACCAATCTCTCAAGAATTTGATCGATGAAGGGTAACATAAAATGGTCCTTCTTGGTGGCGAGATTAAGTCTTCTGTAATCCACGCATACTCGCCAAGAAGTGGGTACTCTGGTTGCGATCTCCTCTCCTTTGTCATTCTTCAAGATGGTGATACCTGATTTCTTTGGCACTACATGTAGTGGGCTCACCCATTTGCTCTCGGAGATGGGATAAATGAATCCCGTATCACACCATTTCTAAATTTCTTTCATGACAACCTCCTGCAGGTTTGGGTTTAATCTTCTTTGGAATTCTCGGGAGGGTTTGGTGTCTTCTTCGAGGAAGATGCGACGTGAGCATAATGATGGAATGATCCTATGGAGATCTGAAGTTTTCCAGCCTATCGCCTTGCGGTTACATTCAAGAACCTCCATCAGCCAGGATTCTTGGTCTTCGATCAGATGCGCATTGATGATGATCGGGTGCATGTTTGGTTCACCTGCAAGGAAGGCATATTTCATATTGGAGGACAATTGCTTCAACTCTGACGGAATCAGAGCAGTTTTAGTGGTGACTTCAGCTATGAGAGCGGGTGGTGGTTCTTTCATCTGTTCAACGTCCAACATGCATTGTTCAACTTCGATATCGAAAAGTTCAAAAAAATTCCAATAATTTCTTCTCCATTACAGGATTCGTCCATACTCTATTCTTGGTCTTGAAGGCACAACATCCCCACAGGGATCTCATCAAGTTTATGAGTAGGAACCTCATCCTGATCGATAAGGAGAAATTCGATTACGTTCTCCAATCCCTCCTCAGGGTAGAGGAGTTCATGGATCTCCTTATCGTCCAAAAAGAGGTTGGTATCTTGAATCTGTCAAAAAGTTGCACTCTTCGGAAGGATCGATCACCCGTATATATGTTGCAGATGTTCCCTCTGGTGGTCTGGTATCAGACAAAGTCTCTATCTTTGTCTTTCTATCGCTGGAGCCGAAGGTGATCTCTCCAATATCATAGTTCACCACTGCATTGGCTGTTCGTAGGATCGGTCATCCGAATATGATCGAGGTAAGGGGTAGAGGTATGGAGACGTCCATATCCAGCACGACAAAATCGGCAGGGAACTGCATTCCCTGGACCGTCCAACAACCCGCTGGGCCGCTTAACGGATTTGTTCGCAAATTGCAGAATCATATTTGTGGGTTTGAGCGGTCCTAACCCAAATTCTGTGAGCAGTGAGGCCAACATTAAGTTGACAGAAGACCCGATGTCGAGAAAAGTGCGTTCGAACTCTTGGTTGAACATATGACAACGAACAAGAGGTGCTCCCTTATCCAACTTCTTGTTTGGGAGGTCGTTGATAGCACTGACTGTGGCCATTGTAAGAATATGCTTTTAGACTTGCCACCTTTGCTTCTGGAGTTGTGGGGATGAGGCCCGTGCTTGTTTGTACATGCATGTTTTAGTCCTTTCTTCACAATTGGCATGTACTCAAGAGCTTTCATCAATGGCATGTTTAAGACCAAATTCTGAATAATTTCTATGATGGCAGGATCATACAAAGCATTCTTCAAAATTTTCATTTTTTATTCTTTTTCATTGCTTTCAGAAAAGGTATATTTACAGAATCTTTAATAGTGTCATTCAAAACTATATCCATGTCATTGTTTACAGCTAGATGGCAATAAGGTATAGAATCATCTACAATGTGTGGACCAAAAACTGCAGGATCGGCTTCTGGTGCTGGCGCTGGCTTCACTACATGCTCAAGATTCTTCAAGGATGGAGATGGTTCTGTGCTTTGTGCAGATGTCTCCAATGCTGGCGTGTCTCCACCGAGGTTGCTGCTATCTTTTTGTATTTTCTTTATTTTTGTGATTTTTCTGGTGGTGGTGCTGCTCCAAAAATGCTTCTTGTCTCTCGCGTTGACTGGACCGATGATTCCCCGTTAGATGCAAGATGCTTTCCCTTCGCCGTCACCGATGGCTGGAGTGTCCTACCGCTCCTAAGAGTAACAACATTAGGTAAAAAGCAATGTAATTCACCTGAATCGGGTTGGACACTACCTGCTACCTGCTCGTTGCGTCGGAAGTTGTTCGGGTTAGCTTTGACCTAAGCATGAATGGCCGTTTTTGCAGCCGTCAGATCGTCGATCTTCTGGTTCATCTCAGTCATGTTTTTCATTAACTGTTCAAGAAAAGCTCTGGGTTGACCGGCACAATCTCAGAAGACCCCCCCTGTTGGGGTCTCAGAAGCTGATATGGGGGGTGAGACTGTGGCTGGTATCCCTGGGAAAACTGGTGAGGAGGAGGGTTGGAGGAATACTGTGAGTTCTGATGCGGATACTAGGCAACCGGCTGCTGATGGTATCCTTGATTGCGGTATCTGGACTGCTGAGGATCATTCTGATATTCTACCTCTAGGTGTTATTCTGAGATAGCTGTTGCTGCTGATATGGGGGCTGGAATGGTCTCCCACCCTGTTGTTGCTGGTGATAGGGCTGGTTGCCTATGTTCTGATCCAGAGAATATCCCTGAGGTGGGTTCAGTTGTGCTTCATTACTCCAGATGCCATTGATTTCTTGGATCAACGGCGGAGGTGGAGAGAACTACTCGGAATAAGCTGGCCGGGACTCTGGTTGATTTACAACCATCTGTGATTGGGACTGCGGATACGTGCTGAACAGGTTGGGGCGGCGGTGGACTCGGCCAGGGCATATGGTTCGGTGATTGCCCCTTCTTCTCAGTAGACGTCTCAGCAGTTGCGGACACACAGTTGCACATATTGGCATTCAAAGCTCGAACTAGCTGCTTCAGCTGCTAGGAAATCTGGTCGAGCTTTTCCAAGACCTGGGTCCTTTTCTCAATCGCTGATATTTTTTTGAGGTCCTGCAACCTCTTCTCTATGATATCTACCATGGACAGGTGGCTCCCTATGATGCTCAGGTTGGAGCTCTCGTCCCTGTCCACGGCATGAGTGGTCATGTCCACTGGCTTGCTAATGGTGGTTGGCATCTTCATGTAAGCGCACAATGAGGATTGAGTGGCTTCTCCTTCATCCATTTCCTCAAAAATATAACAGACAACGTCCTCATCCTTATTGAAGTGAGAACCACCGCAAGCGGCATCAATGAGCTTTTGGCTTTCTAGCGTCAGGCCACCAAAAAAATATCGCATGAGACTAGTCTTCGGAATCTTGTGGTGGGGACACTTTTCCTGTAGATCCTTGAATCTTTCCCACGCTTCATATACTGTCTCGTGGGGTTGCTGGCAAAAACTAGAGATGTGAGCGTGCATATGATTCTGACGACCTAGAGGGTAGAATTTATGGAGAAATGCAGGCTTCAATTCCTCCTAGGTCATGACTACCTTGCCCAAGTGATCGACCCAATACAAGGCCTTATCTTGTAAGCTGAAGGGAAAAGCAGTCATCTTGACTACCCCCAATGGAATACCGAGGTAGTGAGCAGTTGCACAGATGCGTTTGAACTTCTTGAGATGGATATATGATTCCTCAGTGGTGTTCCCTTGGAATGCGGGAATCAGGGACAAAAACTGTGATTTAAGCTCGAAGTGGGAGTGAATTTGTGGAATTTGGATCCACTTAGTAATGCGGCCCGCTCCAGGGTTGTATGTCTGCTTCATTGTTGGCTTTGATGGCAGTGGCCCATTGTCCCTTCCCTTGAAATTTGGTCCGCCCACTGAAAATTCATCTCCAGCACCATCTGGATTGAACTCTTGATCTAGATATGGTCTATTCTCTCGTCTGCCATCTCTTGCATTATGCCTCCTCCTCAGATCGTTCATCATATCTTGAAAGGCGATCTGGACCCGGGCTTGGTTAGTCAATTGCTGTTGGATTTCTTGTATGGATGCAAGCAACAAACTGTTAACCTCGTTATGAGTTGTGTATTGCCCTTCCCTATGATTGACTTCTTCTTCGGATTGGGGCTATGATCCCTTTCCTCTTCCACCGACCATCTCAGATTCTGCTCGAATTTCGGGCTCGAAATCGGGTTCTTGTTCTGCACATGGAAGAATACCCTGATCGGTCTGAATTGCAGCACCAGATGGAGAGAAGTGTTCTATGTTAAGGCTAATAAAGAATTTTATTAAGGATGGTGATGTATAAGGAGTGAAATCAATGGCCATCCATTATAGAAAGAGTTCGGGACAAGAGTGATCCCGGTTTATCAAAGAAGGTGGGGAGTTTGGAGATCGGTTCATGGAGTTCGAATCGGGTTCTCGGGAATCGCCCCAAATTATTGGAGAAGGCGAGCATATGGAACTGATGTGGGTGTCGATAGAGTCTCGACTAAACTACCCATTCGTTGCCATCTCAGAGGACAAGAGGATGATCGATGTGGATAAAAGATACAGAGATCAACGAGAAATAAAAGGAGTGCAAAATAGTAGAATGTCTCACAGTGAGCAAGGGTCAACAAGAAAGGAGAGCAAAATTGCGTAAGTGCGTGATGTTTTTGATCTTGACCTCAATAAAACTAATCAATCAAACCTCAAAACAATGGATTCACCAACTCGACCCGTGAAGCAGTGAAGGTTCGGCAATTATCTTTGTCAGTTTTAGATTTGATTTCAGGTAATTATCTTTGCACGAGTCCTTAGAGCGCTACACTTATAGGAGCGAGTGTACTGCCGGAAAAGTATCTCGTACTTGTCCTCCTCCTTTGTAACATGTATCCTGCACTTTTTAAGGTCCTTGTAACCCTTCCTGGATCCCTACTTAGCCAAAGAAATAGAGAAAGGAAACCGATAGATGAAACCAATACTTCAGATCTCACTCGCAACGAAATCACCCGTGAGCATGCGAGAACCTACTCGGATGCAGGACGATGAGACATACAACCTCGTGAAGGCATGACCTATGCTCAATACTTCGTACGAGGTCGATGCTTTACACAATAGAGAGCATCATTATTGACCAAGCCTTACTCACTTACGTACGATAGAAGCACCAATACTTCAGTAATCCAGGCGATACACAAGGCAGCCACAGACTATATTTTTGGCTCTAATCCTTACGAAGCCGCTTTGTCACTTGGAATGAAACCTTCCTATGCAACCTGAAAACAAATGAGGGCTTTGCTTACCCAAGGCAATGAGTCCAATTAGTCAATTTTATTTAGGTCAAGTATTTTTAGCAGTCCCTTTTTTATTTTTTAATTTTTTGATATTATCACTTGCTTTGAGTAGATTCAATACAAGTGCCTAACATTTTTGTATTTTCTTTGTTTCCTATTTGATCCAGAAACAGAGGGAGAAGGGCAGAAAAGCAATGCAAGGCGACACTAAGATGTTAATCTCACCTTAGTGCCTAGATGATGAATGCTCAGTTAGAAGACTTACAATGCTTCCCAGCTCTCTCCATGCGGGATGCAAAACGGGAATTTATAGACCTATACTAAATGCTGATATGCACACGGAAATCGTCCTCAACAGGCAATTGCTAATGTGAAGAACCAAATGCCAAGTACAAAGAATGAAACCTAAAGTCCAATCTTAGAGCCTCCTCGGTGCCCACCACGATGGGTCCTGCAAGCGATGTATGGAGGGCTCTCATGGCACGCGATTTCAAAGCTAAGTGTCAAGCAATTACTTAATTTCTAAGTCCAAATGTGAAGACTATAGGTACACGCAAAGATAGTTAGGTGTTTGGCCTTAGATTACACGATCAAGCATGCCTAAAAACTAAGGGCTCATTCCACAAAACAAAATAAAAAAGGGCGGAAAGCACAAATTGCGAGAAATAAAGGGAAAGAAAGCGATAAAAACTCAGAAAAATCTACGGTGAACTCCCAAGTGGACAAACATTTGGTAATAGGGTCCGAGTGTCCAAAGTCCAAAGTACTTGTATTATTACAAATTACTAATCAAGTAAATCTCTCTCTCTCTCTCACTAAAAAGCAAGAAATCCTAAACTATCCTCTCTCTCTCTCAAGAGCCTCCTGCTCTTTCTCCTATCGGCTAAGGTAGAGTAGCTGACTCTGCTTCCCAAGGTTGTGCAGGATCACTTAGGCGATCCTCCTCGGTCTGTTATCCCTTGCAAGAAGATAAGAAAGAGATGTCAGACAATCCAAAATTAATAATCAAGCAAAGAGAGATAATAAAAAAATGGCTAAGCAAGTAAAAGAGATAAAATATACTCTACAAGCCGATGCTCCCCAGCAACAACGCCATTTGAAAAATGAGAAGATGGAGTCGCTAAGTAATGGCCTGACAATTCAGGCTCACTGTCGCTGAGGCGACTACTCGAATCCTTCGTTATTCAACAATTAACCCACACAAGTAATTAAGCAATTAAGAGCAAGAGTTAAAATTTATTATACCCTACTAAGAATGTATAATGGCAACAAGTATGGATCAAATACATGACGCAGAGGAATAGACCTGGCAAGATATAAATCCAAGCACCAATTATATCTCAAACACTTAGCTTAGTTTCAATTTTTATGGGTTTTATTTTTTATTTTTTACTTTTTGATTTTAAATTTTTATATTTTGATTTTTTTAATTTTCTATTTTTATATTTCTCTTTTGATATTTTATATTTTTAATATTTCCCTTTTCTTTTAAATTATAAAATAAGCTATATATAAGATATATACATTGTAAGCTAGGGTTAATATAAAAATTAAGAAAATACTCAAAAATAAAAAAATAAACTATTTTTGGGGTTTTAATAATTTTTTACTGTTTTGTGATTTTTAAGAATGTTTGCAATCTTTTATGTATTTTTAAAGTCAAAAATACCTAAAAACAGGGTTTAAATATATATCTGAAATCAAAATGGAGATTAAAAATACCAAACAGAATCAAAATATCTCCAAATTTATTTTAAAATATAAATAATATTATAAAGAAAATTCAGAACCAGAAAACACAATTTTTAGTTTTTTTATGGATTTTATAATTTTTTTATAAAGGTTTTTAGATTTTTTTAATTTTTTCAAGTTTTCTTTTATGTTTTTTAGTGATTTTTGGTCTGAAGTTTCAAAATAAATAAATGTATATAATATATATATTTTTTTAATTTTTCAAAATGGTTTTGTATTTGGGATTTTTACCCAGCAGACCCTATAAATGTTTTGAAATGCCTCTACGACCTTTTGTACAACGTAATTACCCCATCGACCTTGTAAATTACCCGAAGAACCCCCACGAGCTTAAAACATATTACCCGGAAGGTTCATGGAGTAAGAGTTGGCAAGTTTACGGGGTCGAGGGGGGAATTAGGTTGTTTCAAAGGTCATGGAGATAATTGGCAAAGTTTATAGGGTCTGCCGGGTTAAAAATCCCTTTGTATTTTTATGTATTTTCTTCTGCAAACAGGGATAAAAATGACACTTTTTGATTTTTTTATAAATAATAAAAAAAGTTTCAAAAATGAAATGCAAGTAGATAGCGTGAAAGCACAAGGCAACATGAACACAATGCTTTTTTTTGGGATTTTTTAAAGCAATATAGATGTATGAAATAAATAGAGACAACAAAGAGAAAATGCAATACTAGCAGGGTATTTATGTACATATATGAAAGTGTAGGGTAATGTATGCAATTTTTAAAGTAATAAATAACATAATAAAAATATTTCTGGGCCAATAATAAATAACCTAAACTCTAAGCCCTTGCCTGCAAAATGCCCAACACACGCGTACAAACACGTGAGCCTGGTAGGGACCAAAATGTAATTAGCAAAAAGATAGACGACTTGTTTGCAATTTTCCCAACAATCTATAACTTAATTAAATACGAAGAACCCGAGGGTCCCCCCCTGCATAATGTCCCTCACGTGAGTCGTCATGTGAGGTGACGTGGCTAGGACCTGAGAGCAAATACCATAAAGCTGGGGGTTTTTTTGCAAGTTTTACAAAACTTCATACATGGTAGAGGAAAGATTCGATATTAAATCACAAATCCAAAAATGAGCTAGGTAATAATGCAAAATACCCAACTCTAAGGCCGGCAAGGACGACTGGATGTGCTTGACTTGCGATGCGTCACATGCATGCACGACGATGATGCTTCTAGGATGATCGGCCACGATTAGATCTTTAAATCAGATCAAACGGTTGCAGCGTGATGGGATCGGACGGTGGCTGGAGACCTGGACGTTGAGGCTTGATCGAACGTCCGTGGACTTCCCTGGATGAACAGGGAAGAACACGGGCCCGATCAAGCTTCAATCGGCAATGGTGCGCTATTCCATCCTCCTTAGATGCTCGCGAGAGGCGAAAAAGATTGTCCTAGCCTCCCCGCGTTGAATGGATGCATCAATCGAGGTCCTGGAGCTCAGTAGACGACACGTGAGCTCGGGAACGATCGGAGCTCCAGGTATCGATGCTCTCCTAAAAATAAACCCCCCGAGGGGTCCTTTAGCCACCATACCTTGCAGGCATTAGTCACAATAAAAGCAGGAAGGTTCTGGGGCTCGTTTGGTGGTGGAATGGAGGGTAGTGGGTCGGGCGGAGCTCTTCCGGCGGAAGAAGGATGGAGGAGAACAAAATCCACATTCTTTGCAAGAACGAGGTGGATGGGGGTGCATGGTGCGTGCAAGAAGCGTCAGGGAGAGGTTATGAAATGATCGGGTGCAGCAGAAACGGGCAGAGCACGGTGAACGGGGTTCACAGGAGCAAACTCCGGTGAACGTCGAAGATAGGTTTTACAGCTACGATGTGTAATTAAAAGATAGATTGTATGCTCGAGACAAACCTAAGATTAAAACTACGCTAAAATGTGAGAAAAGGGAACCTCACCAACTAAAGAACCGGA